>JAHBCN010012133.1:0-27405 GCA_019359885.1 Listronotus oregonensis
AAAACAATTTACATAGCATCCTATAATAAATGTTTAAACTGCTGACCGTTTTTTAGTATTATTTTCTGTTATAATTATTTTAAAATTATTCTTTTAACAAGTTAATTCCTTTATTAGTTACTTAATTATCTCAAAAACCAGCAATAATTGAGGTATAGTGTATTTGACATTTTTTATGTAGAATTAAACGTAAAGTCAAAAAAAAAAAATACACAGGGCTTTCCATTAAAAAAAAAACGTACTAAACAATAAAAACTCTGTTTTGAGACACCCTGTAAATTTACCAATACTGTTAATAAAAGTGGTGTTATCAAATACACATTTTTTTATTTTAAGTTTTTTTCTGTACAGAGGTAGAGATATTTAGTGTATAAAAAGAGTATAGACTGCTAAAGAAGTTCAGATTCCTCTAACAATCAGTAAAATTTTGGTTAAGTTTATTTCTTAGCAGTCTGTTAAATTTCTTAACTAATTTTAACAAAATTAAAAAAAAAAACGTGTAAGTACGGTAACGAAGTACAATCTTCTACACTTCCCTTGAAAGAATACTGAGTTTTTTACAAAAAAAATACCTCTTATATGTTAAGAATAATTTAAAAAATAGAACAGGTTTAAAGTGCCTTTATGTTACAAATAATATTTTTTTAATATCCCAAAAAAATACTAAAAAAAAGTTTACAAAAACCACAGTATTTCGAAATTATATTACAAAAACCAACTTCTTGGAATAAGGAAAGTTTATTTTTACCAAATTCGTATATTTTAACTATACTAGTTATATTAAAAATTACACACACATTTTTTAACTGGAAACAATTTAGTTTTAAAAGGCATATTTACTTTTCTAAAAAATAAATAATACAGGCCTTTTTATTTTTAATTTGTCTCTTGAAATTTACCCCTCAGAAAAAACTGTTGCAACTATAATAAGTTCCCGACAGACTGTGCTGTCGACTATATATTAACTGAAAAACAATAGGTGCAAATTAAGATTTGGACGCCCTGTAAAATGACTATTGCTCGCTTTAAGTCACGACAAATAGTAACTGAAAACAAATGTTTAATTTACAAAAATTATTACTTAATTTTTACTCCACAAAATATGGTGTGATACGCCAATGAAGCGTATTAGCAACTCAAGACAATATAAGCAAATATACAATCTCCAATAAGAATACCTTTTCCTTGACAAATTTTTGATAATAAATTTACTTTTAAAAAATAGCAAATTAAAGTAAAGGGTGAAAGTTACCCCTTAAATAGGCACGAAATCAATTTGTCAAGAGTTTGGCAATCTTAAACATAAGTTATTATGTACTCTGAATGTTCACAATTATATCAATGGCTAATTATGTTTAAAGAACAGTTACAAATTTTGCTTTTAAAAGGGAAACAAAGATTTACTTTATTTTAGCAAGAAAATTGTTTATATTTCAATAAAACTCAAATCATCCCCCGACGGCGGAGTTTATGAGACGACGTCACGACACAATTAAAAATTATTTTATTGCACTAGAAAAATTTGTATATTTAAAGTTAAATTTAGAAATTATTTTCAATTTTTGGGACACCCCGTATCACTTGTCACTCCTGTGACACCCGGTACAATTCATTGACAAACTATATTATTAAAAAAATTGGATGATACCTTGATTATCCAGGTATTTCTCTAACATACCATTCATCACTTTTCTTTATCACTACTAAATACTGCCCTGCTACTGTTTATTACAATCACTTTAACCACACCTTACTTTACTTTTAAAGCTTGTTAATAATATGTCAATCTAAAATTTACACTGAGAATTATTTAGAGTAGCTTTACTAGCTGAGAAAATTGTACACCTTCGTACTGAACCATAAAAAAAATACTATATCAACTATTTAATAGAACATTTCGGCGATTTGCCCAGAAATGTAAAAGAATTTTTACGTTTTCAACGTAATAAAACGGAGAGACTGTTCAGAGAAATGCATTACTGACCATGCCAATTGTCCTACAGCCATCCTTTCTCCTCGCAAGCGCTGGTCGCACTCTCTCAAAGCTCTTTTTTTCTCCACGACTCCTTTCCCTTTCGCGTCGGCGGTAGCGTCGGCATAAGGGCAATGCCTTTTGACGCGCCAATCCTAGAGCTCTCATCTGATGCGCTACGTCATTACAAGTTCAAGCAGCGCTTGTATGCATATCGAAGCCCTGACTTTCTTTGTTTAGCTATTTTTAGATTGTTAGAGGAGTTCCAATATTTGAATGTGTCTCTTGCGGTATGCTTTTGGATTTTAGTAAAGCGGTATTGTCACAATTATATGGGAAATTTACTGATTAAAAAATTGATTTTATTATTTGGCTATAGAAAAATACCATTCATGTTGCTAGACGTGTTTCTGCAACAATTGTTTTCTACTTTTATTTTTAAAAGTAAAATGCGTATTAATATAATAATAAAATTAAACGTTGATATTAATTTAAAAAAAGACAACATAAGAAATAAGTTAAAAATGACTAATAAATTTACTTAATTGTAAAGAACGTAAAGTTTCCTGTTTTAACACTTAACGAAAACAAAATTCCAGTAGAAATATCCATTTGTATTTATATTATAAAAATAAATGGTCGGTTGTAGATAGGTTGGTTAAAAGATATTAAAAAATAATCTAGAAAGAAAGATTTTAACGAAAAGAAATTAAATGATTTATTTGCGTAATTTTTAAGTAAAACTAGTTTTCCCTTTTCTTAGTTTTTAATTTTCAATCAAAAAATTCTGTAAGTTGTGTTGACATAGTGTTATTATTTTCTATTTCGACTGTGAAATATTTTAAACTCGTTATGCTACCCTTATAACTTTTTCTTTTATTAACTATAGGCATTTTAGTACTATAAAAGTTTTAATATTGCTTACAAGCTTATCTTCCTTACATCTGTCTTATACAAAAAAAAATAATAATATCCTGTCTTTAAAAAATATTTTTTGTTTTAAAGATAGAACATAACAATAATATTATTATATATATATATATATATATATATATATATATATATATATATATATATATATATATATATAATATATATATATAATATATATTATATATATATATTATATAATATACTATATATATACTATAATATATATTTATTAAAACAAATTTAAATTAATTATATTCATTTTTATATTAGAGGTATTATGACATGAATGCACTTACTTAGTCTAACTTAATATCTACCGCCGATAGAGCTTTATCCTTTAAATCGTATTACAGTCACGATTTATTGAGAGCTAATTTATTTAGTTTTAATGGAAAAATCGAACTATCAATTGGATTTTGACATTAAGAAGAGAATTCTTATGAAAGCGGTTTTTGTTAGAAAAAAATCAACTCTGAGACTAATAAAAAATTTATATAAAATTTTAATTTCCTACTACAAATTAAAAGAAATACGTCATACTAGAAAAAGCAAAATAATCTAAAAACCTAGCTATTAATCTGACTTTAAAAAGTGTAGTTGGTTATTAACATTAAAAGGTTATATTGTCTCTGTTTTAATTTTGGTCGTATTTTTAGGGAAGGAAAGTAATAAATAATGTTACCCTTTTTAGCTTTTATTTACATATCTTTTATGAAAAGTGATTCAAGTGAGTACTCCTTTTAAAGAAAATTTAGCACTTTTGAATGTCGTCCTTTTCATTGTCGGCTGGTTTGTAGTTCACCAATTAAAGGTCGTTTAAGGAAATCTAATTTTTTCAAGATTTTTTCAAGAATTTTTATTACGACGATACGATTTTTTATTGTAGCTTTAAAAGAGGAAAAAACTACACTTTAGCAAAAACAGGGTTTTGATATTTGTATTCGTTTTCGAGTTATTTCAAATTAACCTGGTTTTTAAATGAAATACTATTAACAGTAATTTAAAACAGACTTTGTGACAGAGTAAAAAAAATATAAATATTAAATAAAAGAAAAAAATACTGAAAACTATTTTAAAGTTTGTAAAGTATCCATTGGAGAACAGATTAAATAGTCAAAAACATAAAAATGAAGTGATTGGGGCATTTATTAACTCTAATTTAAATTTTAGTCAAGTAGGTTTCAAAATTTAAACAAGAACAAAAAATTGAAAAACGTCATGACTTATTTAAATTAGGGTTTTTGTTTTTATTGGCAAGCCTACTTGACTTATATTTAAATAAAAGTTAATAAATGCCCCATGCCGCAATTTCATATTTTCGATTGTTCATTCTGTTCTCTAGTGGAAACAATACTAACGTTAAAATAGTTTTTACTATTTTGCTTTTACTTAACGGTAATTATTCTTTTGCTTTCTTACAAAGTCTGTTTAAATTAATTGTTAATATTTTTTCATTTGTAAAACAGGTGAAATAACTCAAAAACAAATGCAGATATCAAAACCTTTTTCCGTCAAAGCGTAGATTTTCTATTTCTCTTCTAAACCTACAATAAAAAATTATAATGTCGTATTTAACTTTATCAAGAAAATCTTAAAAATAACGAGATTTCCTTAAACAACGCCCTCTAGTTGGTGAACTTCAAACTAGCCGATACCGAAAAGGACGAAATTTAAAAGAGCTTTAAGCTTTCTTTTAAACGAGTACCCCATTGAACTACTTCCAATAAAAGATGTAGAAGCTAGAGCTATTTGAAAGTTGCATTATTTATTATCTTCTCCTACCCTTATTTTTGGAAATACGACTAAAAGTCTTTTACCAAATTAGATGCAGAATTGGTGAGTTTTTTGAATGTAATTAAAAATTTTCAAAGGTTTTTTCTTTTTTTGTAAAAATATTTTGAAAAGGGGAAAAATTTCATGGGTTAGATAGAAAACAAAAGATGATCAAAAAAAATTTATTCAACTTGTTATTTTTAAATGGAACACCCTTATATATTAAAATTAAATTTTTAATTTTTTTTAAATATAAAATATATATATATATATATATATATATATATATATATATATATATATATATATATATATATATATATATATATATATATATATATATATATATATATATATATAATTATCTATGTTTGATAAACGAGTTGCAAAGTTATTTGAATTTAAATCTGTTCTTATAAGCCATAGTTAGCCATGGATACAACCCAAATTTGGAAAAGAAGTCGCGTTAGGTCAAATATAAATATAAATATTTGACAAATATAGATATTTGAAGAAGTCAATTTTGGTTGTATCCATGGCAAACCCATGGCTTATAAGAACAATTTTAAATTCAAAAACTGCAACTCGTTTATCCGAACATAGATTAATTTATATATATTTAAAAGAGGAAGATTAGCAGAATTTTAATTTTCAATCATATACAGGGTGTTCATTTAAAATAACGAAGTTATAGTGATTTGTTAATTTTCCGATCATCATTTTTTTTTCTATCTTATACCATAAAATTTTATGAAAATCCCAATTCATATAAACTATTTTTTCTATCTATAAAAATAAAGATTTTAAAGGGGTAGCGCTTTTTAAATTTTTATTTATTCGGTTAGTTACGGTAGTTTTAGAAACGTAAAAATAATTTTCAGCTATTTCTTCTGACCACTTTGACTAAAATTTTTTCCTTAACGTTGTGCGATAAATAGTTTCCGAGATACAGCCGGCGTTCTTTCTTATTTGACACCGGGTACATGGGGAATCGTTAGGAGAGAGGAAGCATCTTGTTTAGGTGGTCATTCTATTGATTTCACATAAAAATTAGCTATGATATTTACGGACTTCTCAGTATAACCATTTTAATAGTGTCCAATTTAGCATCGAGGGTTGCTTGGTCACCGCGTAATGTATTAGCTCTTTTACATAACATTTTAATTATACCTCGTTTAGGTGCTTTAGGATGGTTTAACTGCAAATTAAAGTTCTGTTCCGTGTTTTCTATATACAGACGTGTTAATTGATCCATTGTGCCTACTGACAAGAACATACAGAAAGTTTAAGAGGTATTAGATATTTCTATAACGTCCATGATGGCAATACTGCTTTGCCTAAAAGTGCCAAGAAATGCAATATCTGCATGTTTCAGTGCTTGAACAGCGTTGACGGAACGGGGGGAAAATGGGTTAAACATCTAAAAACCCGACACAGTACTTAGTACTTAGGCTCCTTACAAACTTTCCTGGGTTCTCATAAAGACAAAAAAGTAGTCATTTACTGCATTCAGGTAATAAAGAAGAAAATATAACTGTCTATTGGTTCCATTCCAAATTATGAAAGTATCGTCAACATACTGAAGCAAGATTTTATGTTTGACCATTGCGGTGGTAATAGTGGCCCATTTTTCTTTAAGCTGTCCAACCATAAGCTAGTAAAATATTTTTTTCTTAAAAGCCACTAAGTGTACAATACATAAAAACCACACAAAAATTAATATCGGGTGTGTCTTAATTTTTCAAAAAATAAAATCTAATAGACGAAGAGCTAGAGCCGAAAAATCATCGTCATCAGTAATATGGAGTTTCTCCCGTAAAACATGTTTATTGATTATTGTTAATTATGTTCCCCCGCAGGCTGACAACCTATTGGATACAGGGGGTAGCAATGAGGGGTAAAAGTGCAAAATTGTTGCGAAAAAAAATCGTCATCGAAATTATGTCAGCCATTTTGGCCACTTAAAGTTGAGCCCCTAAGGTGTCTAAATCCAAAAGGGCTGACAGTTAGGTAGATACCGAGAGCAGTAAAACGGGGTCAAATTATCTCGAGCGCTTACTTTATACAGGCTGTTTTTTAATTGAATGTCAATATTTAGGGAGGAAATTTTTTGGTCCATTTTAAGAAGAAAACTTTATATGAACGTATGTCCTTAACATCCTAAATTTTGAGATACTGGGTGGCAAAATTTTTAAAAATAAATTATTTATTATTAATATCAGCAATAACACTTTGATATCACATTTTTTAAATTTCCACCAGTGGCGTTCGTACGGAATTTGACCTGCCTATTTTGGCAGATATTGATGGTACGCCACTAATTTGTCTTAAAATAAAAAATATTTTTAAAATCCCCAATCATTTATAAACAAAGTTAATCACTTGATTTTTTTCAATCCGATGCACGGTTTCCGCTTAAAAAAATAAAACGATTTCTCTGCATGATTATAACAATATTGGTCACCAAGTAAAGGAATATCAAGATTCAATTTTTCTAGGTGAAAACCGTGCGTCGAACTAAAAAAAAATCAAGAGGTCAAATCTGCTCATAATTTTTTTAGTCTAACGCACGGTTTTTACCTATAAAAATTAAATCTAAATATTTTTTTGCATGGTAATATTGCTTACCGATATTGTTATGATCATGCAGAGATATAGTTTTTTTTTTTCACCGAAAACTGTGCATCGATTGAAAAAAATCAAGCTATCAAGTTTGCTTATAAATAATTTGAAATTTCAATTTTATTTTTTTTTTAAGAGAAATTAGTGACGTACCATCAATATCTGCAAAATAGACAGGTCAAATTCCGTACGAACGCCACTGGTGGAATTAAAAAAAATGTAGTACACTAAAAAATGTCTCCTGATACATGGTACATATATGCCAAATTTTATTAAAATATCTAAAGTGGTATTACTGGTATTAATATTAAATGATCTATTTTTGAAAATTTTACCACTCTGTATCTTAAAACTTGGGACGTTAGGTCATACGTTATATGAAATTTTCTTCTTAAAATGGACCCAAAAATTGCCCCCTTAATTATTGACATTCAATTAAAAAAGACCCTGTATAAAGTAAGCGCTCGAGATAATTTGACCCCGTTTTACTGCTCTTGGTATCCACCTAACTGTCAGCCCTTTTGTATTTAGATACTTTAGGGGTTCAACTTTAAGTGGCCGAAATGGCTGACATATTATCGATGACGATTTTTTCCCAAAAATTTGGCACTTTCACCCCTTATTGCTACCCCCTGTATCCAATAGATTGTCAGCCTGCGCGAAAACACAATTTACAATACTAAATAAACATGTTTTACAGGAAAAATTCCATATTACTGATGACGATGATTTTTCGGCTTTAGCTCTTAGATCAAAATTTTTTTTGATTACAAAAAAAAACTAAAAATAAATGATTAAATTTTTTACTTCTACAACTTTTAACTTAAAGTACAATCTGTTGCAATAATTTAAAGTTAAGCTAAATAAACATAATCTTTCTTTCTCTTTGCTTCTTCAGTTAGTATTCCAAAACTGTTTGACCAGCTTGCCATTGAAACTTTCGTATTTTCTAATTGTTTAATTAATTCGCTTAGGAAGATTACTATTTTACTAGATAAAAGTAAATTAGGTTTATAAAAAGAGCAATCAGGTCCAGCGCACATATAATTTACTTTCCAGTAAATTTATAAATTCGATTTAGCTTAAAAAACAACAAACAAACGTATGACAGTAAATATTGGTAAATACCCAAACCTTTAATGCAGCAATACATTTTTAGTCATACAATATAAACTAAACAGAAACTACGCTCCGGTGTGCCATATTTGCACCAAACATCCCAGTGTAAACTAGATAAATCGTTAGAACTAGCCCGTAGTCAAATACATAGATTACGGCACCCAATATAATGTGTGTTTTGTCCACGGTAAATAAATACTATATTTCATATTCCCACACCAAACAGTGATATTAAATTTCAGTTTAAAAGCAGGGCAGTGCTTGATCATAATTTTTAACAAATTCGGTTATAGAACTGTTATTTGTTTGACTATCGGTGTGATAGTCTAGTCGAGAAGTGTGTTTTCTGCGAAAAGTAGTTGAAAGGATTCGAAAAATATGAGCGATAGCTGACTCGACGAGGAATACAAATCTGAGAAAGGCGTTTTGAGGATTTTTTCTGCAAATAAAAATTGCAATTCTTATTAACAAAAAACGAAATAAAAAAGACCCTTTAGATTTTTAATGATAACTTAAAAACTATGGGACATTACGGAAATTGCATAATTGATCCTTGAAGAAAAGGGAATTTCCGATAAAAAAGTCCATAACAATTGCAATTTTTATTAGCAGAAAAAATCTTTAAAACGCCTTTCTTAGATTTGCATTTTGCGTTAAATGAGCTGTCGCTCATAATTTTTAAAGCCTTCTAACTATTTTTTTAGGAAACACACTTCTCGACTAGACAGCAGTTTGTGTAAGATACAAATATATTGTTTATAACATTTTGGCCTTTTATTTTTTTTTGTTTCTATAGTTAAAGTTAATAATTTGGGGGATATAAACAATGAAAAATTTTTCAAATTTGACGATTTACCAACCAAAAATAGTTAAAGGTGAAGCAAAATGACTTTAACTTTGCTACTTAACTTTTCAAGAACTATACAGCCACAATGACAATTAAAGTTAATAAAAGGTTTAATAAAGGTCAAATAGTGACCACCTTTTACCTTTAAATCACCTTCAATTTTATTACACTTATTGATCTTAAAAAGTTAAAGTAAGGAAGTAAAAGTCGTTTTAATCTATATATCTATTCTTAAGTCAAACATTAATTATTTCGATTTTCATCTCGTTATAACTCTCAAACTGTTCGGTTAAAGTACAGGGTGTCCCACTAAGGGTGGCGAGGTACGTTATTACGGAAACCATCGGCCCTAGAGCCTCGAGTAAAAAAATTTAAGTACTAAATCGGCCAAAGGAAATTAAACGAAAATATTTTAAAGCTTCTAGAATGGCCGCTAGATGGCGTAACTGCTAAAACAAAACAAAAAATTTGAATTTTCTTAAAAATTGTTTCTAAGTATATTTGAGAACGGAATAAAGTTCATCAAATTTTGCGTCAGTTGCCTTTTAAAAATTTTTCGTATCTCTGATAATAAAGGGTTGGGGGGAGCTAAATAAATTATTTTTAAAACTGCTCCTCGACCCATTATCAAATTTACTACTTGAAAATTTGTTTGACAGAGAAAACTAAATAAAAAATTATTTTTAGCCACATCTTTTTCCAGATGTTGTAAAATTTCAGTTTTCTTAAATTTTCTTAAAAAATTAAATGGTACGGCATAATTTTTAGGCAGTTTTAAAGTATAAATGGCTAAATTTTGGCGAAATCCGCGTTCTGATATCTTTATTCGTTTTCGAGTTACTTTCAAATAACCTATTTTTTCTTCAAAAATTAATGTTAGCCATTAAACAAATGCTTTTTTCTGCGTAAAGTCTTAGCTAGGTAGGCCTTGAAAACAATAAAATACTTTTATTTTTATTTAAAACTTACCGCATTTAAAAGCAAGCGAGCTAACAGCAAGATAAAATAAGAACACTATTAGAACACTAACACGAATAAACAGAAATGCTGATAAAACACATTATTGTTTAAAAAGAGAACAAAACCGAAATGTCTTTATAAATGTTCAAAATGCTTTCCATTATTTTCAATGCAACGATTTAGCCTACGGTGGGTGTTTATAGCATTTTGAATTGACATTCACACTCCATCGATTTTGATGATCTACTTTACGCATCCAGTGAGGATTATCTACCGACCAATAATGCATATTATGCAAATTGACACCTTCGTCAGTTCATAGTATGCGGGACAAAAAATGGGGATCTTCGTCGACCATAGTTCTTAACCAGTAACAGTGGTCTAATCTTCTGTCAAAATCAGTTTCCGAAAGAGACAGATGCAATACAATATGATATGGGTGTAGTTTATGGTCTATTAAAATTCGATGCACCGACGTTTTACTAATTCCTAAATCCAAAGCTTTTATTCTGGTGCTTACACGTGGATTAATCTGAACATATGCAAGTACATTGGTAATATTTTCTTCATTTCTAATTCGCCGATTGCTTCTAGGCGCTCGAATAGGATGCACCCGTCCTGTTTCGCGCAAACATCTAGACTATTCTAGACAAACGGGTTAATACTTTTCTTCCAAAATACCTTCTATCGGGCTAGTTAGCAGCATATTCTCGTTCAGCTAAACAAGCATTTTCGAAACACTGGAAATAAACGGCTAATATGTCATAGGCTTCCGCAGTGGAATAAGACATTTTTATTAATTCAGTTAATTAACAATTAAAAAAGAAAATTACAAATCTGGACAAATCATAAACTAGTTGTAGAAATTGTTAAATAATCAATGGGTTATGATAAATCAAATGTCTAGATTGACGAAATTTTGTTTCCATGGCAATCTGGATCAAAGTAAGGAATGGTTTTAGCTAAATGAAGTATTAATTTTATTTCTTTATGTTTGGAATAAAACTAAAAATTTAAAGAAAAATAAAAGTATTTTATTGTTTTCAAGGCCTACTTAGCTAAGACTTTACGCAGAAAAAAGCATTTGTTTAATGGCTAACATTAATTTTTGAAGAAAAATTGGGTTATTTGAAAATAACTCGAAAACGAATAAAGATATCAGAACGCGGATTTCGCTAAAATTTAGTCATTTTTATACTCTTTAAAACTGCCGTAAAAAAAAGTATGCCGTACCATTTAATTTTTTTAAGAAAATTTGAAAAAACTGAAACTTTTACGAACAGCGCCTCTGGAAAAAAAGATAAGAACTAGCGGCCATCACTAAAATAATTTTTTAATAAGCTTAAGATTCTCTGTTAAACGAACTCAAGTTGAGTAAATTTGGATAATGGGTACGGAAGTTAAAGCAATTATAAAAATAATTTATTTACCACCTCTCCCCACCCTTATTATCAGAGATACGAAAAAAATCTTAAAAGCAAACTGACGCAGAATTGTATGAGTTTTTTATTCCACTTTTTCAAAATAGTACCTTAATGAAACAATTTTTAAGAAAATTCAAATTTTTTGTTTTGTCTTAGCAGTTACGCCATCTAGCGGCCATTCTAGAAGCTTTAAAATATTTTCTTTTAATTTCCTTTGGCCGATTTAGTAGTTAAATTTTTTTCCTCGAGGCTCTAGGGCCTATAGTTTCCGTAATAACGTACCTCGCCACCCTTAGTGGGACACCCTGTATAGAAACATGTATAAACAGAATGCTCGGAATATCATAGAAATTTTAAATCTACTGTAAAATGATGCATAAAAGTTGCACTACGTGTTTCTCTGTTGGAAGCTGCAACTTATCTGAGCAGAAGCCGTGAAAATACATATAGAAGAGCGACAGATCCCCTACAGCTCGGTGGGCAAGAAGAGGAAGCCTTTCTGTGAGCGTGGGATCATTAATAAGACAAACAGCTCTTCGTTGAATGGAGTCCAGAATGCTAAGTGATATGGGGACCCCATTCCCCAGACATGAGATCAATATTCTAAAGAGGATCTGATTTGAGATACATACAGAGTATACAGATTGGAAGAAGAGAATTACTTTCTGGCTTGAAAGAGGAATCCAAGCTTTTTTGAAGCTGCCGAAGCTATGGATATAATGTGCTTGTGCTATTTGAGGTCATTCTTAAAAGTAACGCCGACAAGATTAAACAATTCTTTGTTCTGCAGAAACAATGGCAGACGTTTTTCGCGACAGCGAACATGACTGTGTTTAAGAAACATTAAACTAATCAAGAGTTTTGGCGCCCCAATCCAAGATTAGTTTAAGGTCTTGTGAAAAAGATATCTGCATTGACCTGCGCTTGTTTTCCAAATCAGAATATTCAATTTCTTAAGCCACCATGTAAGCTTAAGAAATTAAACACTAGAGTAGAGGGTACTATCGTCAGCAAAACTATGAATGGGATTAATTGTGGAAGAGAGAAGATTGTTAATGTGTAAAAGAAACAGCGTGGGTACCAGCACTGAGCCCTGGGGCACTCCAGCATTAATTTGGTAGGAGCTGGAGGAATGGCCGTCTACAGTAACTCATATACGTCGATTAAAAAGAATCCTGGACAGCCAAGGGCAAAGCTTAGGTGAAAGACCGTAAGAAGGAAATTTGTTAAAAAGCTCATCATGCCAGACCTGATCGAAAGATTTGGATATGTCAAGAGCAACGATCTGGGATTCACCAAGAAACTCAAGGGACTTGTTCCAGTTGTGTGGGACAAAAGAAAAAAGATCAGCTGTGGATCCTCTCTGACGAAATCCATACTGTCTATCATGTAAGATTTTGTGTTTTCTCAGATAATAAAACTACAATAGCAAAACTCTAAAATTTTACAAATATTTTTTTTAATAAGACAAATATAGTAATAATAACCATTTCCATAAAAAAAGTCTCATCTAAAGTATATTTTTTTTCAAATTCTTATGAAAGTGTAATTTAGAAGTTTAGAATTTAAAACATAAATTTTATTTTTTAAATGGGACATTTTTATATTAACAATATTATTAGTAAAATATTTGCCTTGCTTAAGGATTATTTGTAAAATATTAGAGTTTCGGTTAGTGATGTATCAATTATAACAAATAAAGACAATGGAAGTCCAAGATTTTAGTGTCACTGTAAAAACTACTTTTGCACATTTTTTTATTTTTTTTTCCACAACACAATTTTATCCTTTCTTATTAAACATATACGGTTTTGCTTTAAACACCGTAATTTTAAATAAGGTTATGTTAAAACTAAAACAGGGTAATACCTAAATGTATTTTGTTACGAATTTTCAGTAATTTCTATTGCCCAAATTTTTTTAAGATTAGTATTTTTAAAAAAACCACTGTAGAATTTCCGTCCAATTAAATAGTTATCTATTTTTTTGCATTTAATAGATTTTTAAAAAATATTTTTTTTATCCTGGGACAGTCCACAAAGGCTGATGCCTAAGTACTAACGTACCGTGGGTGTCTAAGTGTGGTGAGAGGGAGTTTGTTGACACGGGACTTAAATATTTGGAGATTGGGAGAAGAAGGAAAAACTTCTGCGGGCAGCAGGTTCCACAGTCTTGACACTCTAGGGATGAAGAAACAAAGAAAGCGGGTAGTTCGAGGCTTCTCTAACAGAACTGTAAAAGGATGCATAAAAGTTGCACTACGTGTTGCTCTGTTGGGAGCCGCCAGAGAAGGAATTATACTGGCCAATTCCTCTGAGCAGAAGCCGTGAAAATACCTACAGCTCGACGGTGGGCAAGAAGAGGAAGCCTTTCTGTGAGCGTTGGATCATTAATAAGACGAACGGCTCTTCTTTGAATGGAGTCCAGAATGCTAAGTGTTGTAGGGGACGCCATTTCCCAGACATAAGAATAATATTCTAAAGAGGGTCTGATTTGGGATACGTACAGACTGTACATATTGGAAGAAGAGAAATATTTTCTGGCTCGGAAGAGGAATCCAAGCTTTTTTGAAGCTGGCGAGGCTATGGATGTAATGTGTTTGTGCCAGTTGAGGTTATTCTTAAAGGTAACGCCGACAAGATTAAACGACTCTTTGTTCTGCAGAACTTGGTCGCTCATATGTAAGGGATGAGCATTGGTAGACTTTTTTCGCGACAGCGAACATGACTGTGTTTTCGAGACATTAGACTGAACATGATTTTTGTGAAAGAGATAGCTGCATTGACCTGCGCTTGTTTTCTAAGTCAGAATTACATGGTGGCTTAAGAAATTGAATACTAGAATGGAGGGTACTATCGTCAGCAAAACTATGAATGGGATTGATTGTGGAAGAGAGAAGATCGTTAATGTGTAGAAGAAACAGCGTGGGTGCCAGCGCTGAGCTCTGGGGCACCCCAGCATTAATTTGGTAAAAGCTGGATGAATAACCATCTACACTAACTGATATACGTCGATAAGAAAGGAAACTGGAAATCCAAGAGCAAAGCTTAGGTGGAAGACCGTAAGAAGGAAGTTTGTTAAGAAGCCCATCATGCCAGACCTGATCGAAAACTTTGGATATGTCAAGAGCAACGATCTGGGATTCACCAAGAAACTCAAGGGACTTATTCCAGTTGTGTGAGACAAAGGACAGAAGATCAGCTGTGGATCTACTGTGACGGAATCCAAATTATCTATCATTTATTACCACATCTACCCTATCTAGAAATTTACACTAAAGATGTATAGCAATAAATTGTTTACAATTATTGTAATATGCGCCTATTATCATAATTTCAAACGGTTTATCAGAAATTTTCGGTTACCTAAAATAACCGGTATTTTGAGATTTCATAAATTTGTTTATATAATCCTTTTCTTTTTTATTTCTTTTATGAAATCACCTCCTTAAATAAGATTAATTCCTAATTAAACATGACAAACATCTTTGACTTGGTAAATAAACAAAGAAATAAAAAATAATTAGGAAACAGCAACCAAAAGAAAATCGGAAAATCAGTGCAAACAAAGTTTGAAATCGTTTAATCCAAAGTAACTTTTAAGAAAGCTCGAAGACGGCATTAGAAATGTAAAATGTATTTTTAGCAAACATCGTAAGACTTGAATCCCTAATTGTTCAATGTTCGAAAAGGCCAAAAATAAGAAAGGAAAATGTTGACAGTGTCGTACGTTTAAATACCAATTGCTGCAAATTAAAAATAAAAAAAATAACATTTTGATGATTAAATTCAGCGTGTATGGGAAGAGAGACAAGAAATTTGTCTTAAAAACATTATGACAATTTTGGAAACTTTAATTAAAATAGTCATCAAATTTCTAAAAATGTATTTATTGTTTAATATACATTAACTCATTTTTCACATTTATTGACTTATCCCACTTTTCCCATAGACGCGCCTATTGTTTACTATGTCACTTTAAGAAGTTTAATAACAAAACCAATAAATATAGTATTTATCTTTACAGAATATACTAAAAATTAAAATTAAAAATCAAAAACCGCTGGCTGGAAAATTAACAAGGAAAAAAATATATATTAATAAAAAAATTAATCATTTTGCTCCTATATCAAAAAACTCATTGTTCCTTTGTAGGCTTATTACCCATGTTTAAGCCCCTTGATCCGCAAGATAGGATGCCTTAATTGTTTATCTATAATGTAATAGCAAAGGAAGGCATCTGACATTATAATAAGTTAATAATTTTAATTTAGCTTTGTTGACTTCACGCGGAAAACGTTATCTTTGTTTTGAGATTTTTTTTTAAAGTGTTTAGTATTTTACCAAAACACCTGTGGTAAATAACTCGACAATAACAATCTTTTAAACCTTAGATACACCTACGTATAAAAGGGATTTAAGAAAATTACCGAACAACTTACCCAAAAATCCTGCCTTTTTACAATTTAAAGGGTTTGGATATAATATGTTCTATATTCCTGTCAGTCACAGCAGATTAATGTCATTTATGACATTACATAAAAAAACAGTTTCCGATTTATTATTTTTTTATATCAAAATTTGGTAATAGGGTATTTTCACTCAATTGATATTGATAATGTTGTGTGTAAAAATTAAAAGTAGAAACACAATTAAGCAAAACCTGCTAAATAACAGGGAAAAATACAAACCCCTTAGTTTTCTATTTAAGGTTTAATTATCATTGTAATTTAAATAGCCCGCCACTCCCCTAACCAATCAAATTCAACATGGATGCCAAGTCTGTTTAGGAACTATCGATATCGAAAATCGTATCGATTTTAACGAAATGCTAAAATGCGAAATGCTTTTTAGACTTTACACTAAAACACAGCCAGACTATCTAAATAGTTTCAATTGGAATAAAACATAAAAACTTACATCAAAATGGTTTTCACAACAATAATAGGCATGTCCTTTGGGCATTTTCTCAATACCTACAGCAGCACACCAGGCTTTTCTCCTATCGTCTTGTTTTTGAAGAGAAAAGAATATTTTTGAAGATCCTAAACTCGGCCGGCTTCTGGTTTCGCAAATAACAACAATACACTTTTTTTCATTTTGAATAAAATAACGGAAATTTACTCGTAAAAAGGGTTCATATCAAGGAAAGTTTGGCGCCAATAATAACTATAGTAATAAATTGGAATATTTGGAAAGAACACACACTATTTACAAATTAGAAATTATTAATAAATATAAGAGGTTACAGGTTATACAGGTTGACATTGACAATATGACAATTGACAGGAAACGCCAACTTTGTAGATGTTGCGCATATCGATATTTGATGACAGGCGTATCGAATAACAAAAAGCTGACAACAAAGCAGAAATTCAACCAATAGAAAATTTAGGGCCGTGACGTCACGGGCCTACAAAAATTCAAACTTAAAATTGAATTTTTAAGGCGTTTCCAGAGGCCAAAAAATCGGAAAAAAATATTTTTGGCCTTTATTTTCATTGTGGCTTTGCAATAAGCTAATAAAAAAAAAATCATGAAAAACGCCTTGAAAATCACAATTATCTCATTTACACTATATTTCCATTATATTTTTTTACACAATTCTTGCACACTAAAGGACACATAATATATATGTTATCAACACCTTTTAAAATCTTTTTTTATGTTTATTTTACACCTTTTTTTATTAAATTGCCAAGTATCACTTTCAAACGGGGCGGCCATGTTTGCTTAAAACTTCCCTATTCTATAAATGGTAGCGGCATTTGAATGCTTGAAATTAAATTAAAAATAGGTATAAAATAAATATAAAAACAAGTTTTTTAAAAGTGTTTATAAACTATTGTGTTCTAATTTAGTGTAAAAATCAAGAATTATGTACTAAAAGAAGGAGAAATAATGTAAGTGAGGTTTGTTTGATTTAAGTTTGATAATGGATATCTCGAAAACGGACGGTTTCCGCCAAAATTTTTCAAATTCGTATTCAGCGCCCCAAAAAAACCCTGTAAACCAAATTTGGTCAAAATCGGAGTTGCCACCACTTTACACACTCATAAAACTTATTTGTTAGTTTTAAACCCAAAAGAGAGGCAAACATATTTTGCAGTTATTTTAAAAGGCCACTGCAAAGGTAAAATTTATTTAAAAGTTTTTGACAAGTGTATCAGTGATTACAAATATTATGATATGTCGAATAACAATCGATTTGCAGATTTTTCTTATTACCGGACAAAAAAATTGTTTTTAGATTAATATTTTTTTTAAAGAGACAAACTGAAACCGGCAGAGTATTAAATCTCACAAATGCTATAAAAGGTAGCATTTAAAATAATTTTAGGATCACACAAAAATATTTATAAAAACAGTCGAAAGATAATAATGATGGAAACATAGAAATATAAAATGCAATATTAAAAAAGAATCACTTTTTATAGATAATTTTAAGATATTATTCAACCATTGTAAGTTATTACATAGAAAATTAAAACCATTTATTGTTTAACAATAAAGTTTAAAAGAATAATCATTTTAAATTTTTTTAAAAACTTTTCCTATTCAACAGTTTTACCATCTTAAATAGTGTCTGTGACACATTGTATATTACATTTTTTTATCTATTTTGTTTTTAAAATACATGTTTTTGCATAAAGTAACTTTATTGAATTAGGGACTACATAACAACTTTAATCCTTCACCTAAAATAGAAATTAGTAACTCTATGCGTATATAAGGCATACCATCTTGAAATACCGAGGCTATAAATTAAGGATAAAGTGTGCCATAATTTGGAATTAATCTTGTGCAACATTGTTTCTGTAAACATAAGCAATATATTTGCATTTATCTTCAAAAGGGTAAAAGATGGTGGCTCATATAGCCGACTGAAGATAAGGGCAAAATCGAATTATTTTAGAGAACTAAATATCAAAGTTTATTTATTTAAGTCAATACGTTATAACAAAATCTGGGTGCATTTTTTTCAAATGGGATTAGTAAGATATACCAAATAATGGATAATTTTTATTGCTTGCTAATAGCTTTTTAGTTTTCTTTTTTGTTTTTGCTGTAATATGCTGAATTTAAATATGAGCAAGGTTAATACCTATTACTCAAAAGTTTTTAAAGAAAGTAATAATAATATAAAATATGAAAAACACAAATTATCAGCAACATAGTGAATTTTTACATCTTCTATTTAAGGCTTTGATAAAAGTTTTGATAAGCCCCAGTTTTACATGCAAAAAAGGTAAATACATTTTCTGCTGTTCTACTAGAGACTTATTACGAAGGATTTTCAGACCAGGCACAATGTTTTTATCACCGATATTTAGCACTAGATATAGCATGGAACACGCTTTGGTTGGGTCCATGATGAAAAGGATCTCTAAATTTTTAAATTCGTTGGAAATATAATCCTTCACTTTCATTTAATCTTCTGGATTTTATCTGAACTAAAATAACCAAGTAAAAGAAAGAAAACACTATGGTTCTAATGGAACTTACAAGACCAAATTGAACTCCACTCGGCATAATAAAAAATACCATAATCTATGTAGCTTGGCTATGAAGTATAATCGTAAAGTGTAAGACAACAGCTAGATCATCAGTGCTTTCGGCATATCATTGTTTTCTAAACTTAAATAAAAAGTTAAATGGTCAAATTAATTAGTCCTTAGGTTTGTTATACTGTTTTAACCAATATTTAAATTTTAACTGTAAGTATAAAACAGTAACAAGCAGGTATCACTAAATTTTAAAAATACATTTGACAAAAGCTTACTACTGTTAACATATTTATCTATAACCTTAAAAAGGAAAAAAATGTAATTCGATACTCAAAAATTCAAGAACAGCCCAGGGCATAACATAATAACCAATAAGCATGCGTCTGGATCCCAAGCCTCGCCCTCTATCTAGGTATGAATACAACCTATGCCTAGGTGTACGTCAGTCTGCATCGGACAAGGAAGGACCTCAGAAGATGCTGGCCACACTTGCTAATGAAACGGCAGAGAGAAATTCCAACCAACCACTGTCTTTAGGCCAGACTAAAATTCTTTAAATTTTTGTTGGTTTTATGTTTTTTAAACATCTACTTTTTTTTCATAATTTATATTAAAAAAAAAAAACGTTAGGTGCTGATCATATTGTAAACTTATGGTACAAGAGTACCTGCAATAAAGTAATTTACAAATTAAGTAGGTGTTAACACACGTGTACTCGGAAAAATAAGTCCTTAATTTGGTCCACGAATCTAATTGATCTTCACGGTGTAAACAGAGCTATTATCCGCTGAAAAAGGTCAAGTACAAACTTCTGATATATTCCATGATATCAAGGCCAAAAATAACTTCGTCCATTATGTCAGCCACAAACAGAACATATATAAGTTTTGTTGTCCCCAGGCTTATTCTGACTTTATGTATGCCTTTAATTGCTATTACTCCTCCATTGGCAGTTTCCAAAATGTAATTTTTCTCAGGATGAAATATTTTGCAATGAGCTACGGTGTTTGGCCTCACAATGATATGTGTTAAACCAGTACCTAGTACCATTAAATTTTCAGGAACTACCAAGCTAGAACCATTATTTTGCAGCCAGAAGACTTTAATAAATTATTGTTGATGGGGCTTGGTAGCACCTAGTCACCTTTTACGCCTTGAAGTTGGCTACTGGGAGTTATCCAAACTACTGGCAGGGGCATTAAATCTGATACAATTTGTTTGCACAGGGCCTCTTTACCACACTTTAAGCAACGGGTACTATTTATCCTTTTAAATATCATAGTTGTCTCTTAAAAAAAAGGATTTCTTGCAACTTCTTTATAGCTCTTGCAAAATCGTGGTTTGAATTGCCGTCTTCTGAAACAAAGTTTATTTTTCGAACTCCTGTCTAATTCCTGGATGTTTTTTAGCTGTTTTAAAGTAAAGTGCGTAGGCAAGAGCTTTAGATAGTTTTTATGTATGACCATTCTTAACGCCTGGTTCATATACTGATCGAGAAACCCTTTAATAAAATTGCCAACTGCTAGTTACTGTTTAATTTCTTCCAGAGAGGCTGGATATATCAGAATAATTAGTCGTTCAATATCAGCTTTGCACTTCTTAAGGTTTTCAATGTATTTCTGTCTTTGTTCTTGCAACTGCGCTTTATAAACTTTTTGCTAGTGCGTTTCGCCATATCTCAGCAAATACAGCAGTATTGAAATTAAGCTTTCTCTGGTAAACTCCACTTATTGAGGTTGGCAGCAGCTTTAAATTGTTGGCCTTAGACGTGCTGAACTTGACTTTTAATCAACTATACAGTTTGCCGCAATTCTTCTATATCTGTTCTTTTACATCTTCTTTAAAAAGTTTTAATTCAAGGAACACTTGTTTTCTCATCTCATCTTAGCTTTGACGAAATTATCCCTTAAGGTTTTCTTTTATCTTTTCTTCTAGCTTTTGTTTATTTTTTTCGCTGGGTTTCTTTTAATGTCATTTTGACTTTTCTATATTTGCTGTCTTGTTTCTTCTTGGTTCGGCGTATTTTTCTTTTTAAGACCTTTTATGGATTCTTGATTTATCTGCATTTTTTTTAGATCTTTTTTGTGAAATCTTGAGTAGTTTTCATTTCCTTCTTAGGACTTTTTTCATAGAAACTCGACTGGTCTTCATTTCTTTTTTTAAGTCTTTATGAATTCTTGACTGTTCTTAATCTAACTTTTTATGGTAATTCTAGAAACTTATACATATTTTTAAAGTTCGTAACAATATTCTGAAAAGAATACTAAGTAAATTTTTTTTTTTGATCCTAAGTGTCTTTAATTAATATAAAAAATCTAAACATATTTAATTTTTTTAAAGACAAAATGTTTCTAATTATTTTAAATTTAAAGTTTGTTCCGGACATAGCTTGGAAACGGTATCATCTAAGTTTCTAAGTTTCTTCTAAATCGATTTTGACAACACTAAACTTTTATTGTTATGCAAGAACTTTGTTTTGAATCTCAATGAGAGCTTTGGATCAGTTTACCAGCGGTGTTTCACTTGCATGGTTATTTTAGAGAAGAATACGAGGAAGTTTGTAAATTTAGTTTTATGTTAAAGTTATTTTTCTATCTGAGATTGACATTACTTTCAAATAAAAGCATATGTACCATTTTCTTTTTTATTGTAAAAGTGCATTTATTTTTTCTACTAACGGCCGAGTAATGATCGCGTTGTTAAATTTAGCAATGGACTTAGCAATTGTTAAAAGTTAACAACGGTTTAGAATGTTTAACAAAATTTCGAGTTTGACAGGTTGCCTACTACAATCATTAAATAACACTGACAATGACATTTTGTTAAACATTCTAAACCGTTGTTAACTTTTAACAATTGCTAAGTCTATTGGTAAATTCAACAACGCGATCATCACTCGGCCGTAAGTCTCTTAAATTCTGTGGTTATAATCACCACATACGCATGTTCTCAAAGTAAAACCTTAATACCGTAACACTTTAAAAATATTAGAAGGCGTGTATTCCCTTATAAATAAATCGAAAAAAAAATCCCTTTGAAAATACCAAGAAAAACCTTGAACTATTAGAAAATCTATTAACCTTTCGGTAAACCTATCAAAGTTTTGGTTGCAACATCATTTTTTAAAATAAAATTAATAAAACCTAAATATTAACTAAAATTAAAATTTTACTACCAAAGACATCAAAAGTAACATTTTTCTCACTGGTTACTAGCTTTTAAAATAAATTATTTTTTATGCAATGAAGAAAACCCACAAACAGTGAGAAAACTAATTTTCTCTCTAGCAAGAAAAATAATTTGCTCTTAATTGCTATATGAAATAGTAGAAATAGGCTTTTGATTCGCGACTTTGACATTATCCAGCAGCCTCTGGCAGTTGGCGTCGCATCATATCATACATCGGGGAATGCCATATTTATTATAGACGTCAGTTTTATGAATGTTGTATTTTATCCGATACAAATACTAAAATGTCTTAATTTGTTTTAAAATAAATAACGCAAATGAGTTTATTATCACAGTTACTAGTTTATTGTTAATTCATAAATAAAAACGTTAATTATTAATAAAATTGATTATAATATAATTGACTATATTATTAATTAAAAATACCTAATTTTTTTTCTACGACTGGCACTAAAAGTTACATTTTTCTTACTGGTAACTAGCTTTTAAAATAAAACATTTCTAATACAATGAGAAAAACCCACAAACAGTAAAAAAAAGTACTTTTCTCTCTAGTGAAAAAAGTAATTTGCTCTCAATAGGCTCGTTTAACATTTTTTTATTGCATATTCTAAAAGAGCATATTGAGTATAGCAATTGTGCAAAATTTCATAATTTTCTGAGCCCGTCTTCATATTTAAATAAATTATCTAAACGCTGCAAATTTAAAACACTTCAAGCGCCCGACTTTGCAGCGGTGACGTCACTCCATCTTTCTCGTCGTACGGGTGCACGAAATTGCGGCGTTTATCGTTTTGTTTTAACAAGTTTTAGATAGGCTTAGGCATTGCATGCGGTATAACTGCATATTTGTCTAGAAGTCATTGTTTTTTATAGTTTCTTGATATATATTAAGTACATATAATAAACTAACCACAAAAAGAAAAATTATAAATACTGTATAGTTCCGGAATGTAAAAACACTACTGTGACCAGCCCTAATAAAGTTTTTATTTCTTTGCCTACAAATATAAAAACGAGGAAGTTGTGGCAGCAAGCTATGCGTAGAACTGAATTTGTGAGCAACAATTCAACAAAGTATTGCTGTGAGGATCATTTTAATTTAAGTGTTTTTATCATTTTAAGTTACAATTTATAATAATATAAACAAGCAACAAAAAATCCAGTAATTCTTTAATTAAAAATCTTAACATTAAAACTTGCCCTTTACGACTATAATAATTTATTTATGCACATTTATTTCTTCATTATGTATTTTTAACAGTTTTAAATTTGCGCGTATTGCTTTAAAATATTGGCCCCTACAATATAAATTCACTGAAATTTGGAGCAGTACTTGTAATAGGTGTGGTTGTGTAAAATAAAAATTATTTAGTATTATTATTATTAATCTATATTAAAATAGCTTTGATTTGACTTTCCCATAATATATATTTTCAAAAAATATAACTTTTTTTCCCTTTTCCCCTTCCCCTAAATATCAAATAGAGTTGTAACGTTTTGAACTACACCTTTTTTACCAAAATAAAAATATATGTTACAAAACGCACCACTTCTCCACCCTATCTCCGATGTAGAAGCAATAGTTCTTAAAACTACACCCAAATAGAATATTTAGTAAAATATTAAATCGACCAAAAGGAATAACACACTTTAAAACGACTTAATTATTGTGTAATATAGTGATAATAATATAATATGGTGAAATGGGTTAATTTTTTACATTTTAAAATGAACAAACACATTTACATTTACATTTCTACTTCTAAAACAACCTAAATAACGGTATTATAGTATATTAAAGTGTACAAAATGCATTATTTAATTAATATTTTATAGTATTACATTAAAGTATAAAATAATTACTGCTGCATTTTAACACCTCTCATTTCTGCACTGGTATAATCGCGATTGGTATTGAAGTATTCCATTACCATAATAACATCTACTTATGGTATATTGGAGGAATCGGCTTTAACATAATCCACATCACACATTTTTTATAACTAATCTGTAAGTAACACAATAAAAAAAGCTTAACAATCATTGCTGCCTTTTCAATATGCAGAAGAGTGCAAATATATGAAAAATTAACCACGCCAGATAAGCCTGTCTCGACTCGAGAGATGTTGTGACGTCACATCGGTAAATTTCGAACGCCTGAAATATTTTCAACTTTAAAGCAGCGTAACTTTTTTAATTTTTATTCAATAATGCTTAAATTTTTGTATGTACTGTATGTGAGTAATACTTCATGATAATGTGAAAAAACGTATTAGTCAAAATTTAAGTGAATGAGCCTATAGAAATAAGCCTTTGGTTCGCAACTTCGACATTATCTAGCAGCCTCTGGCAGTTGGCGTCGCATAGCAACGATTAAACAAAAATAAATGTATCATGCATCGGCGAGCGCCATATTTATTGCAAACGTCAGTTTTATGAATGTTGTATTTTATTTAATACAGACATAAAATTTTTTAGTTAGCTTTTTTAAAGTAATCACGCAAATAAGTTATTAAAGTTACTAGTTTATTGTTGTTTATAAATTAAAAGGTTAATTATTAATAAAAATAATTATATTATGATTGACTGTTATTATTATTATAATTATTAAAAAATATTTAAATATTTTTTTGTTTCGCTCTAACAAAAATGTTCGTAGAAAAACTATAATATGCAACATCTGAGAAAAGCACATTTCCCACTCGCTAATTTGCTCAAACTTACTCGTGGGAAATGTTAAACTTTTCTTACTTGTTGCACAATATACTATTCTTTTATTGTAAAACTTTAAAATATGTTTTTTTCGAAAATTTATAATTTAATGTCATAAATCACATATTAGTCCCATTTTTTAAAACATAAAACGACTTTAACAATAGAAAATCCATTAGACATCAGATGCTTCTTTTAAAAAAAACTTGATAAACAAATATTTTTTTAAAGAATTTTATGTAGTAACCCGCCAATGACGAAAAATATATATTTAATATCTCTTTAGAGCACATTTGTAAATGGCTGCATAAAACGGGGCGCCATCTTACTTAGAGCCACATATTCGTAGACCTTCGTAATATCTTTGGGTAATTCCTTTGTAGAATATGCACACTGCATAAAAATTACCGATATTAACGATTTGTAATAAGCTAAACTTTAATTTTTGTTAAATATGCCCCATATCCAAAAGATATTTTTACTTTAGTTCCACCTTCTGGCAAATCGATTTTAGCGGCATTAAATTTTTATTGTAATAGACAGACTTTGCTTTGAATTTTAATAAGGCGTTCCATTAGTTTTTTGCTAAAGAACAAAAATAAAATATTGTTTTAAAAATATAAGGAAAATACCAATAAACTTTATTAAAAATTGCAGTATTTTTTAATATCCATTTTTTTAAGTACAAAAAGATTGTTATCATATCTCAGTATATAGTATTGTAAAAATATAATATTTTTTACATTTATATCATCCATAAATATTGGTTAACTTTGCCAAAGTTTATAAATCTAGGCGCCAGTAGTGCGCTATTCCAAATTCCGGCATAATATTTTGTCCTATTTTTTCGCTATTATAACTTGCGTCTTATTCCACATAAAAGTATGTAAATCGTATATAAAGTTAAAATGAGTATTCTAATAACCTGTAAAAATAAGAAAGTTATGCTAAGTGATCTTTAAGATATTTGATTTTGATAATCACCGACTTAACTACTGACTGACCGACACTTCAAAATTGTGGGGCAGTTCAGAAGTAGAAACCTGAAGTTTGGTATGTAAGTAGGTAATAGAAAACAAATAAAGCAAAAAAAAAACTGCACACCTTTACTCGGAAAGCTCTTAAACAGGGGGATTTTTTTGGACATTTTAGAATTTTGCGATTTGATTGAACCTGACTTTCTAGGGTCATAATTGCCTTAGAATTTAAATTGCAGTCAGAAAAAGGACAGCAGATCCCACCAAAAACGCTTATGTAAAATAAGGACCAAGTTTCTCTTGAAATTTTGGCCTCTTTAATTACTAAGATCTAAAATAAGACCAAGTTTTAACAACAATTTTGTTTCATTGACTTATCTCAAAAAATGGAATTATTTATGAAGCCGAATAAGTATGGTGGCAAAATGTTCGTCGCCAAAAAGTTGCTTAATATTGTTATAGTTTAAAACATTTCAAAATTAGATCAAATAAATCGCAAGAAAAAATTTAAATTGGACGATTTTTACTTTTTGATAATATTTTTTAGAATTATTACTATTTTTTAAAATTTATCTGCACAGTCGAACTCAGTATTAAATTCTCTAAAACTTTTTTCATTTAAAAATTTATTTATCTTGTGTACCCCACCATTTGGGACACACTGTATAATTTTGTAAAGTTTCGTTTATTTTTTTTTTTTTTACTTTATAACGTTCGTGGTAGATGGTTATCTGTAAAAATATAAAAACCTTTCTGAGAAAAAATTAAAAATTAGAGCGACCATAACAAACTCTTTAATAATATCGCGAAATTCTAACGATTACATACCATATATACTTAAAAATTTATTTAAGGCAAGTTTTAAGTACTTTTTTTTTAAGTTTTTAAAATGTTTATTTACGTACCATCATAAAAATTAAAATTGAATAAAACCTGTGAATTTAGCCGACAAATTTTTATGTTTTATTTCATATAAACGCATTCTCTTGTAATTCTGAGAAACGAAATTATTAGTTACACAAACAAACAAAGGAATGGACAAATAAGCAAACATAAATTGTTTAAAAACTTGACTTAAGAAATATATATTTTTTTTATTTACGGACCTTACATTTTTAAAATATCGAAATAATTTTGCACTTACTACACTTTTCCTCTTCCATAATACATTTTACGGAAAAAAGGATACGTATAGTGTTTTTTAATAAAGTCAAATACCTCTTTTAATACTAAGAAAAAATAATTTGTTGAGAAATAATATAAACATTTACTGCTGAGCATATTTATTTAGTAAAATCGTAACGACGCCGATGGAATCGTTTACTGAAGATATTTAATCAACAAAAATGCTAACAGATTGTACACTG
>JAHBCN010012134.1:0-27425 GCA_019359885.1 Listronotus oregonensis
AGCTGTAAGCATTTTTTTTTACCTAAAACTACCCCTTTTTAAATCTTTTTTAAGTTAAAAAGTTTCATTAAAAATCGGTTGGGGTGGTATTTTTTTTTTAAAAAAAATTGAAAAAAAAATTTTAAACCCCCCTGTTTTCCCCAAAACCATGCGTTTCCCCCTTTTTTTAGGTTTTTTTAATTTTTTTATTAAAAAATTTCCCCCACGAGGAAATGTTTTTTGAAACCCCCTTTTTGTTTAAAAAAAGGTATAATGTAGTGTCGATGTAGTTCAAGTATTTCTTTACTTATTCTTCATGAAACAAAATTTTTAAGAGCATGATGACTATTTTTTGTTGCGAAAAAACCTTTTTTTTTATTTTACTTTTTTTTTTTACTTGAAAAGTTGCCAAAAAGAATCTTTAAAGAAAATCATTTTTTTTTCATTTATTCATTTAATGTTTATGGTTAGTAATATTTCTGTTTTTATTGTATTAAGATCTTCTTTTTTTATTATAAATCTGATTAATATTATTACATTTAATTTGTGATAATTACTAAATTGAATAGAAGGAAACTTAATTATAAAAAAGGTTTTTTTACTTCGGGCCCAGGCCGTTTATTAAAATTTTGTATACGGGTTTTTGGGACATCTTGAATCTAAAGTCATATTTTGTCGGACTCTGCTATTTTTTGAGTTATAACGCCCCATTCGAACCTAACCTGCACAAACTCCTAAAATTCCTCCTTCTTAAAACTGATTCCCCCCAAAATGAAATTTTAGGGTTTAAAACGATAAATTTAATTTTACCTTAATTTAACAGTTATTTTTAAAAAAAAAAGCACAACAAGCCCTTCCCAAAAAATAATATTTTTACTTTTATATATATCAACAAAATTGTCTAGGTTTTAGACAATTTTATTTTTGAACCAGGGACCCGGAAACAATTGAATGCGCTTAATTTTTTAAATTTAAACCCAAAAAACAAAAATAATTAAATTTATAAAGTAATTCATTCAATTGTTTCGCGGGTCCCTGGTTTTTTATAAAAAATCAAATCTATGGCAATTTTGTTAAAAAAATAAAAATAATAAGAAGTGCTTGTTGTGCTTTTTTATTAAAAATATTTATTAAAGAAGGTGGAATTAAATTTATCCATAAAATAAAATTCATTTCGACAAAATCTTTCTTTTTTTGGGTGTAATCAGTTTTAAAAGGAGGAATTTTAGGCAAGTTTTCTGGTAAGGTTCGAGTGAGGCGTTATAATTAAAAACTAGCAAAAATGAAATAATTTGACTTCAGATTCGTGATCAGCGCCCAAAAATCCCCGGTATACAAAATTTCAATAAAATCGGCCGTGGGCCGGGAAAATTAAAAAAATATCATAAAAAATTATGGCAAATGGAAAATTTACTTCTAAAATAATAATTATATTAATGATAATAATATATATATATACATATATATATATATATATATATATATATATATATATATATATATATATATATATATATATATATATATAATATATATATATATATATATATATATATATATATATATATATATATATATATATATATATATATATATATATATATATATATATATATAATATATATATATATATATATATATATATATATATATATATATATATATATATATATATATATATATATATTATACAGTGTCAAAAAAGTCCAGGATCCTCGTTGACGAATTATTAAGGGGATCCCGGACTGTTTTGACAAACTGTATATAAGATTTAATGTTTGTGTTTAGTTACATCGGAATCGAGTTACATATTTATTCAGAAATCAAAAATTTAAAATTCAAACGAATAAGAAAAAATAAAATAATTATATAATTCGAATTATCAATTAATCCGATTATTGAAATCATATATAATTCAATAATTTGAGTCTTAAAATAATCCTATTATGCCCATCACTAGTATACTATACGTTAACTGTCGTTATGGTATAAGGGTCACAGCTGCCATGTTTTTTCCTTGTTTACAGCACATAACAATGCGTGCATCTTCTCTCTTGCGCTTCCACTTACCTGGAGCGAGAATCGTTCATTGCAATCATGGCAACCTCTGTTTGCAGCCATTTTCCAACTGACAACCATGGATTTTTGTAATTAGTATATATAACACTTTAATTTTGTATTAAAATTAAAAAAAAACAGGTAAAGTGCAAACAATTAACACTGATATACCTGTTTACAGCTGCAACCCTAACGCTGCTTGACTGAGAGCTGGCAACCATTTCTTTTTCAATTTGTGACATTTTATCTTTCAATGTCGTAAAATTCATTAAAAAACATATAGTTGCAAGTTATGTTAGCGAATTAATCATACTAAAATTAATTACAGATAATTGCGGCTAATTTTTTATAGGCAACCTATCCCTAATCCATTGCATACTTCCTTAACATTCATTTAAAATTGGTTGTATCAAAAAAACAGATACCTGCAGAATCGAGCAGTGGGATCTTAGACTATATATTTTCCGTAGTGCTAATTGTTCTAGGGTTTTTTCGCATTCATGGATGGATACATTTTTTACTAAAAGTAAGCTTATGGCCTCTAGACTGGCTTAGTCTAACTTTATTTCCTAACAAAATCTTAGATATTTATTCATTCTATTTTAACAAAAATATTTCTGCTGTTTATTAAAAAGTACTAAATTTACATGTACTAAAGATCGGTTATCACCATACTGTATTTATTCAAATGATGGCTTTTTTCTTGCAGGACCTGATTACAATGTTGAGCTTATTATTGCACTAGAAATGTCACGTCTGCAAATGATAGAAGACAGAATAAAACAAGCTCAGGCAACGCATTCGGGTAGTGTTCCGATAACACCAGATCCCAGTTCAAGTATATCAACAAACAGTAATGAAAGTACTGATGATCAGTTAAAGTTGGCCATTCATTTGTCTTTACAAGAATCCACTGCCAAAATAAGCAGACAAATGGAACAAAAAGAGTTAGAGGATCGCCAAAATGGTAAGACTTAATAATTTTTGTATAAAATAAATAATTCTATAAAAACTTTATTTAGTTTAATAAATTTATCATTTTAAATAACAAAAAATTCTACTATTATGTTAGAATTTGGTAATTGTTTCTATGTATTGTTGCATTTAGGTATTTATTTTTTTATAGGGTACCAAAAAAGCAGTGCCGATCTAACTGTGGATTATTTTCTAAAATCGCTAGCAAATCACAAAATTGATTTAAAAAGCTTGGATAAACTGGATCCGGATAAAGATATCGTGTTTAGGCCTTGCAAAGGAAATGAGGATGGTTGCTTTAAAATATCGGATATACATGAAAATGGTTTGTATAAAATGTGTTTAGAGTAACGAATAAACATATTTTAATTAGATTTTAGCTTTAAGTTTTGTACTAGTGTTCCTCTGTTACCCTTAGGGTGTAAAAAGAAACTTTAATCATTTTTTTGTGTAGAGCCCTAAATACGTTAAAAAAGAACATAGAATGTGCATGGCGGGCCAGCGGTTTTAGCTGTATCCTAAGTTGCCTAGATGTTGTTAAAAAGACTTTACAATTTACGGTAAAATATTAAAATTACATCCCCAGCACTACTAAAGCAGCAGAAAGTCCTCATTTAACTTTAAAGAACAAAAGCTCTTGCTTTTCTTACATCTTTCGTGTATTTATTTACTTTTCGTATATAGAAACAAAAATTTAATACAAAAATGTAAAAAAAAATGAAAAAATCGATTAAAAAATGGCTGTTTTACTGGGATTACGTTCTGCAATGTACTTTATATTATTAATAATAACAAAAATTATAACAAATTAATATTTTTTTTAATTTTTTTTAATTTAGCTTGTTAAGGTTTTTAAAATAATAGTTGGCAGCAAAAATTGCGGTTTTGTGATTTTAAAGTATCTCTAATATTTTTATTTTATGTACAGAGTGTACCAAATTTACGCCTCATCATTGGGATGTCGAAAACTTGAAGAGCTACGAGGTCGGTTAAATAGAGGCAATGTTGCGTAATTTGATGCTGAATAAAATGCCACCTTAGAAGGTTAAAAATTTCAAATACTTCCAAAGACTTTTGAAAATAACCGAATAATTGCGATTTTCTTTTTATTTTCTTATGACTCAATTTGAATAGATGTAACAAAATGTATTTTACATTTCCATTTTTTTATATAAGATAGTATTATTAGATTTACACATCGACGTTTCGTCTTTAAGCTGCCATCATCAACTTTGTTTTTTTAAAAACGATTCTGGATTTTTTATTATGGATTTTAAGAGCTCTTAAGATCACAAAACCAATGATGTATGGCACTTATTTAAAAATTTATTATTAAGGGCAATTTCTATAAGAAATTATGTATTGTGTTAGGGAGAGACAGATAATAGATTTTTGGTGGGAAAACATTAAAATGATTTTGCCGAATAAGTGTGATAAATCATTGGTTTTGAGATCCTAAAAGCTTTTAAAATCCGTAATAGAAAAAATTTAAGACCGTTTTTAAAAAACAGAGTTAATGATGGCAGCACAATGACGAAACGTCGGTGTGTAAATCTAATAACACTGCCTTGTAAAACAGAAATTTAGCACTCAGAATGTAAATTTTATTTTGTTATATCTATTTAAATAGAGTTATAAAAAAATAAAAATGAAATAGCGAATATTCGGTCTTTTTAAAAAGTCTTCGAAAATATTCAAAATTTTTAAACATTTAATTTGGCATTTTTATCAGCATCAATTTGGGCAACTTTGCCTCCATTTAACCTATCTCGTATTTCTTTAAGTTTTCGATATCTCAATGATAAGGCCCGAATTTAAGAGGTATTATTTAAAGGAATAAAAAAAAAGGTTTGTACAAAAAATTGGGGATTTTTGTATAAAGAATTTAGATATAACAATTAGAAAAACAACTGAAGATTGGCAAATAAAAAAATATCGCTTAACTAAAGATGTCGACAGATAACAAAAAAAAAATTTAATAGAATATAAATAAGCCATCCAATAGTACAATAAAAACATGCGTGCACTTGTGTTGCTTATATTATATTAATTTATTTGTTTTGCTCAATTGTTTTGTATCTATTATTATTGGACAAGCTGGATCCAACACAGATGTTCTTTTTGGCTTTTACAGCTTAAAGGAAAAGTGCTCCATTGCAAATAAAAATTTAAAGTCGAATTGTTACAAAACTGTTTATGCGAACATTGACATTTTACATATTTAAAAAAAAAAGGAAAGCGCGAAGGTTTCAAAAAGAACGTTTTTTATAAGGTAATCAGTAACTGTTGAATTTTTGGGTTATTAGCTTTTGGAGGAAAAATGGAAAACCTCTTCCAAAGTAATGTTACTTATGAAGTTTTTTGTTAAGTTAACTTAGTAAAATGCTTTAATATTGTAACTGTTACTGTAACTTTTCTGTGTAGGTTTCATGTTTGGAAACGACGAATACGACGATACGTCAGGACTGAAACGTTGTCACTCAACAGGTGATTTATGCACCCGAAGAACAAGGCGGGGACCTTTAATGAGGATGAACGGTGCAGACGAACCACGGTATCACTTAGATTCTGATCATAGTAGCCAACATGAGGAAAAACCTGAGGATATGGTCAGAAGGTAGGTGAACATTATTTTTTTGTAATAAATTACTTAATATATGTTATGTACAACAGTACCAGAAGACAAAACTTTTTTCAAAGAGAGCGGTTACTGTAAAAGACTGATTAAGGAATCGAATGATAAACTTCAAAAGGTTAGTTGTAGAAAATTAATATTTATTAACTTATTTTATCAACTCTTTTTTTGATAAATTTTTTTTTGTGTAATTTTAGATTTTTAGCACTGCCATCCACATCGATACGTACAAAGCAGTTTTTATTACTGCAGCATGCGCATCCAGAAGAGGAATTCTGCCAAGGACAAAGCTCTATGGAAGATACTACTACTTCTGATTCAATGAATGCGGATATGGAAGTTTGTGGTATTCTAAATTCGGTGACTGATGAAGATTTAGGTAAAAACAACCCAACAAGTTCGAACAGTTCATTACTTGATTTATTTTTTAAAAATGGTTGGAGTATATAAACAAATAGAGTTGATCAAAAGAACTTCTACATAGATGATTCCCAAAGTGTTCTATTTTAACACCAGCGGTCTGCCGCGACCTGTAAACTCTATATCAGATGTTGAAATTACACTTAAAGTTGCAAAACCACAAAGCATGGCAAAGCGTCAAAAAAGTTTGGGGGACCCACAAGGGACTCCAATTTTCACCTAGGGTTTAGGCAAAATTGTTAAATTATCTTCGGAATATATTCACCGATGTTCTTAAATTATGTCCATTAAAAGATTTTAATGTTTTTTAAAATCATACTGTAATTTCTTTTTTATCCAGACAAAAATGAGAAACACGTCTTTACTATCCATATATATTAGGGTTATAACTTTGTAATTAGAAAAAACTTTTAATTGGGCCCAAAAATTCTAGTAGGAGCAAGGTTAGTGTATTTAGACAGTTAAAACAGTAAAAAAAGTTTTTCTTATTAATTTAAGGTAACAAGATTTACGAAGAGGAAACTAAAAAGACTGACCCAATAGCCAAAGAAATTCAATGTAAGAAACATATTCATAACCCATTTGCTAGCCTTAAGGCAAAATTGTGTTCAGCCCATTTGCCAAAATCAAGCTATCTAACAAGAATAGCTGTTAATAAAAGTATAGGTAAGTATAGCAGTTTAACAAAGAAGAGTAGTTAAGAATCAAGACAATTTAAGGCGCGAACTAAGTAAATGTTTTAGCTTCTTCTAATGGATTTTATTTCTTAAAAAAAAATCGACTTTTAAAACATTTAAATACATCGATAAAAAAATTTGTAAAAAAGAATGCAAAAAATTAAAAATAGCGAGTTTTCCGAGCTTGTTTGCTTATAACTCGGTCCTATTAAAGGTAAAGAGCTTTAAAACCCCTTATTTTAAAGCTTAGGGTCTAGTTTAAGAATTGTCGATAAGGAACGCTTAAAAATAATCTTGGAAAACAACACATTTGATTTAAACTTTAACTGGTATGGCGAAATCTATTTGGACCCCAACCAATGTTAATTTGTACATTTAAACTGGGTGATAGGCCGAGCTGGTCGACACTTTGTGTATTCTTCGAGGTAATCGTAACGTATGGGTCGTTAATCGGTGGTTAGTCTAGGTTGGAACGTGTGTTTGTACAGTGCTTTTAGGGTACAATTTGACCCTGCCATGCCAGTAGTGTAATTATTTTGAAATTTGTTTGTGTGCAAAAATGGCATTAACCAGCAAAGAAAAAACTCTGTCGGCAGATAAACTACAACAAATGACTAATGATCTTATGGAAAAGAAATTCGAGACCAATAGTGGCTTTTCTGTTGCTAAAAGCGAGCATAGTGATCACAAAAGCGAGTCAGAGCAAGAAGGCAGTGATAAAGAACTAGAAAATTTGGAAGTACAAAGTGATGTTAGTGAGCAGAGTAAAGAAACGATTGTGAAAAGGGAATCAAATTATTTTTATGGAAAAAGCCGGCATAAATGGTCAAAAAGTTTCTGTACCCAGTCGCACACGTGCGACCAATTTAATTTCTCATTTCCTGGTTTAAAAGGAAAATCTTTCGTTAAGCAACCTGCTGAACCAATAGTAGGTTGTAAACGTTTCATTAATGACCAAATATTGAAACTATTTAATAAATTCGTAAACAACACTGGAAATTTTCAGGTGTTATTTTGATATTCAAAGAAAAATGCCATTTTTAAGATAAATGATGGATATTTTCATTATGAAGAGAAGGTATGACTACCAATGCACGCCTACGGACCAACCTTCAAATTTTGCATACAAATCGCAAAGTGGCTGCCCTATGTCCTCAATAGCCTCACGAATTCCATCTTTGAGGTCTTAAATCGACGCTAAGCTGTTGGCGTAGACCTTTTCTTTCACGTGGCCCCAAAGAAAGAAGTCGCAACGTGTTAAATCACACGATCTTGGTGGCCAATTATGATCACCACTTCAAGAGATAACACGGTCCGGAAACTTTTTCAATGGTTTCGTTACTTGTGTGGCACGTAGCGCCGTCTTGTTGAAAGTAAACGTTGTCCAGATCAATACCATCCACTTCCGGCCATAAAAAATCATTTATCCGTTGAGGATAAAGGCTTTTCAACAAAATCGGGTTTTCCGACCCCCGATGCGACAATTTTCTTGTTGAAAATCGAGGGAAAAAAGGGGCCCATCACTCAAGAAGATTTTTCGAGGGGAATTCCGGTCATTTTCGCTTTTAAGTACCCAATCAGCAAAAAAAGACGTTGTTGATGATGGGCCCGGCGATTTTTTGTGTTAACTGAACTTTATAGGCCTTAAGTTTAAAAAATTTTTTAAAATACGATGTAATGACGTTTGTGGAATGCCAATTTCCAAAAACGACGGGGGAAGGAAAAACCGGGTTTTCTTAAAATTTTTTGGGCTGCACAATATTCTCGGCTGTTTTTTAGGGGAACCCGTTTTATTCTTCACATCACTAACTTGTCCCAACAGCACGAATTTTTCCCCAAATTTTTATTGGGTCCGACAAGGTCTTCACGACATGGTATTCTGATTAATAAAATTGGGCCACTTGGGCCAGCCTTATCTAGTCAGATTTTGTGGCTGTTGACTGACCCAAAAAGGTTTTTCCCTTATCCACTTTTTTTTTTTTAACTTATATTCTTTCTCTCTAATACCTTTTTTTTCCATTTTAAATTTTTTCTTTTTAATTTTTTTCTTTGCTTTTATTTTGTTTTATTTCCAAAACTTTCTTTACATGCTACTAATAACAGATGCAGACTTTTTTCGAGTTGTGGACTTCCTTTCCGATTTTGGTATTGGCCTTATTTCTTTTAAAGCTGTTTGGTTTTCTTTAAATAAATTTCGCTTACTTGATCCTAGTTTATAGGCAGCTGAATTCCTAGCATTCATTAAATTAGGCTCGTTTTGTTGTGGTGTTGGGTTCAGTCTAATTTTTTTTTTGCAAGGATAGATAAAGGGACGCCATCATCAGAATCTGATTGCGAGTCAATGGTTAAAGGAGAGTTTATAGAATTCCCTCGAGAATTCCTATTTCTTGGTGAAGTTAATACAGCGTCTTCTGGATTATCCCGTTCTGTCGTTATTGCTGCGGCAAAATTGCTGTCATTTAAAATTATCGGATTAAATGGTTCGATACCGCATGCTTTGAACCCTTTTGCAGCATTGCTTACAGTAGCAGCTTTACAGTAAGCTTCGGCAAATAAAGAACCGAGATTTCTGTCTGAAATTACTGCCCCAGGATTGTCGACCAGAAACGCATCACACACTTGATTGTAGTAGGTTTTCAGGGGACTGAAATAAGAAACATCGAGCGGCTGTAACCTATGTGTTGTATGAGGTGGAAATCCTACCAGTATTATTCCATTGTCTCTACAAAACTTGATACCCGGAAAATGTGTGAGCTATGGTTATCCAACAATAACAACACCGGATCATTAATGGACGGCTTTGCGTATTTAACAAAATGTCGTAAATATGCCAGGAAACTCTTAGCGGTCATCCGGAACTTTGTGCCATTGCTTGCGAACCAGGTGGGCATCCATTTAACAGTTCAGTTTTCATTCGTTGACGAGCAAATACAAAAAAAGGTGGCACGTAGGAACCCACATCGTTCATGCAACAAACTAAAGTTGTTGTACGGCCTCTTTCAGCGGATACTATTTTGGCTACTCGACGTATAATATAATATTTTTGGTAGTTTTGTTGGCACTGTGGATAGACCGGACTCGTCTGCATTATAGATGCGATCAGCATTAAATTTATATTTATCTTTAATATCTCTAAGAATCAAAAAAAATAATAAAAATCATACTTACTCATTAACAGGCAAAACCACTAAATACTCAAATAAAAATATTATAGCGACCCTTGTAAGAAACAATCCGACCACGTGTACGTCAAACTACAAACTGCTGCGACAAACGGCTGCCCTTGCTTACTACTACATTTCACGCCTTAAACGTTGCCAAATGTACAATTTAAAATAATAAATTTTAAGGCAAAATTCCAGCGATAGTCATCATACCCCATTCGTCATCTTACCCCATGTTCCCCTACAAAAGTTTTTTCATATTATTTGTTTAGTGAAAGTTATAGCTGTCAGTTTTTTTGTGCAGTATGATTTTATTTCATTCATTATAGAATATTGTTTTGGTTCCTTTTAATGATACGTTTCTACTACCAAATAGCGTCCAAAGTGACCCTGTCATACCATGAATGTTACAATTTTCTGTCATCATAAGTAAAGGTTAATGCAAAATTTTAATGGCAAAGTAATTTGTTAATACGCGTTTTTCACAAAATTAGGTTTAAAATATTACTAGTCTAGTTTACTATGATCAGTAGCATATACTTGGGGGGGGGGGGGATAGGGGAGCCCCGGGCCTTCTCATTTTTTAAAACAATTTAAACAATTTTAAGTAATAAATGCATTTTTACCTATAATATTTTAGCAACTCAAAGCGTACAATGTTCACACTTGTATGAATCTTGTGGCTATGGAAATCTCCAAAAAAGCATTTTAAATTTATTGACACATTTACGAATCCATTTATAGCCCAGCTAATGAAACTCCAAACTTTTTACTTGGTTGTTTATTATAGTGTGTCAAATCTGTGGAATCTGCTGTCCATAAGGCTTTGTCTTTTGTTAATAAACTGCCTCTTACATTACTTGAATCATTTAAAGTAGAAGATTTAAAGTAACTCTCTAAGGCGTTTTATGGGCACAATAAAAAAACTTTAAATCAAAAAAAGGCAGTGAATTCCTTAAATTTTATTTATAATTCTATTATTACGTATTTCTTAAGTAATGGACTAATTTATGTGCAAATATTACGAAAATAGTTGTCTACGGATATAAAATAAGAACTTATAATTTTTTCAAGAAAAAATAGATAAGATTCTTGTCGTAATTTACATAATTATATTTCTAATATCTTAGTTTATCAATACATTTTATTTGCTTTTAGGATTAATTAGTAATGAACAAAAATCTAAAAATTTTTGTGATCATACAAATAACAATGGAGAATCTAGTAGCTCTATTTTTTCGAAAAAGACCATTGTAGGAGAATCAAAAAGTGAAAAACATAGTCCAAAAAAGAGGCAGTGTGCTAACCAGAGTAACTTCTCGAAATCTACAGGGTTTTTAGTCGATAATCAAAAGAAATCTGGAAAAGGTACGTCATCCGAACAAAACGGCAAATATGAAATACTTTTAAATCTATATTTATGTTATTTTAGGATTTTCTTCGCATCTCAGAATAAAAATATGCAAAAGTCCCCAGAAGACTACTTTAGAAACAGATAGTTCTAACGAATATGAAAGTGAGACTGGCATTCCCAAATCGCCAACATTGTTTATTTCTGGAGTTTCAATATCTCGTACTCCTGAGCCTAAATCTCCAGGTAGAATATAAAGTATTTGCTAGTTCCATTTTTTATAGGGTGTGGGTAATTGTTAGTGCCATTAAAAAAGAAATATAGACGTCCAGTTTTTTTTTTGGGTCAAACATAAAATGCTTGAATGAAAATTTAAAAATTTTGTTCGTTTAAGAGATACCGAAGAAAATTAAAAAAAAAATGAAAATGATGATTTTTTTTTAAGAGATTTAAAAAAATATATTTAATTTAAATGATTTTTTATACTTATTGGTACTATATTGCAAGTTATCGAACGTAACCATCTTTTTTTATGGAACACCTGTATATTTTAATCTAAAAAGATGCCATATCAAATTCTCATTTCAAAAATATAACACACTATTGATAATATTGTCTATATGCTATTTGTTAAAACTTTATTACTTTAAACCACAGTAGGCTATGGAACAAAACCTAATATCCTAGAGAAAGAGAGAGAGGGGGAGAGAAACCGTGTTGACAATAGTATCTGAAAAGACATAACGCAGTATATTTTAATATACAAAAAGAAGAAGAAATAGTTGGCACAAAAATTAAATTAAAAACTATAGAAAGTTTGAAACAAAATAAAGGATTTACTTTTAGCTTAATAGTTCAATAATTGAAAACCTAAAAGTACCCAAAGCTGTAAATAAATCTGTACAGTTTTCATTTGTAGCGCAATTCTTGGGTCTTGGCGGATCCTTTCGAGCGAGAAAAAGTTTATCACGATTCCGACGTGGGAACCCGCTGAAAATGCCCCTCCCTTCCCAAAGTTCCAAAAATAAGTTTCCCGCTAATATCTGCCAAAATATGCGAACTACAGAATTTTTGTTTGGACAAAAAATAAAGATCACCTCAAAACCTACAAAAATGATTTTTATCATTTTTTCGCAACGCAAATATTTTTTTGCAAAAACGGCCGTCGAAAAATCCATAGCATTTCACACTGGATAGATGTATCTAAACGGCTAAAAATGCAGATGGACATAACATTTTTTCAAAACGAAAAGAGAAAAGAAATTTTCTTCATTTAATCACTTTTAATTTATTTATAAAAAGTGTACTCAATTTCGTATAAAACTTTGACCCTACATTTCTAAATCTGGAAAATCTTTAAATTACGAATTTTCATTTACAAAACTTTAATGATTTAAAATTACTATAATAAAATAGTGCCCGCTTATAAGGATCGAAATACGAAGAATCGCGCTATGGCCATTAAAAATGTTTGAATTAAAAGCCATTTTATGAGACTACAGGCAACTTATTTTATATTTAAAAAAATTCTCCAATTGCATATTTTGGGCGATATTCGAAACCAATTTTCGCTTAAGGGCATTTTACCTTTTCACCTGGAATGTTGAAAACTTGTTGAAAGCATCCCCGAAGACCTAAAATTGCCAAGGAAAAGTAAGATTTATTACAGCTTGTCCCTTCATTTACTGGATATAAAAATCCTAGAAAACTACTTATGCTTTTTATACAGAATATCAAATAATATTTGAGTTTCTAGCATACGTATAATACGAGATCGCCTACAAGAATTATAAACCAATTATAGTAAATTCGTTCATAAACTTTAGAAATTAAAGGGGGTATTTTAATCTTTCTAGGGACTAAAATGGACTTTTAATTCTGAGGATTAAAAGAACTAAATCCCGGAATGATTAAAAAATAAATTTCAAAACCACAATTAAATGTCATTGAAAATTAAAAGGTAATTGTAGATTTAGGAACTAATTTTTTTAATAAATCTAATATTATTAGAAAACATATATTAACAAACTAAAATTTTGTAACTAAAATATTTTTTCATAATTTTAATAATATTACTTAATATTACATTTTAAATTCTTAGATTAATAACAGGTTGATGGCAAATTAACTTTCTTGATGTGTAAATGCTTTGAACAACTTGTTATATTTGTCTTTATGAAGAACAAGACCTTACCCAACTTCGAAATATTGAAAAACTGTTGGAACGTTTTTTATTTTAGAAAAATGAATTTTTGAGTATTCTTCCCAATCGCAGTGCTTTTACTCACATGTCATGTCTTTTTTTTGTACCTTTTGCCCGAATATGCTAACAAGGAGGATGTGTCTGCAAAAGCAGTGGCAGTATACAAAGTGGGATCTGGTAACTGAAAATTGGAGATTTTGGTGGAAACTTACAAAACTGTTTACCATTTTTGTGATTCGCATCTTCATTTTTTTAAGCACAAAAATTCTGTGTCGCATTTTTGGGCAGAATATTTCGAAATCAGTCCATCATCGAAAAGTTTTTATTTTGCCCCTTTTTACAAACGAATGATCTTTTGATTTTTTGTTTAAACATTACGAAAAAGTCGCCATAATCCTCAAACGTACCAATCCAATTCAATTAGCTGTCCCAAGGATGCCCCTGACACACTATATGTACAGCTTTGTCCCTTATTTACTGGCTAAAAAACTGGACTACAGTGCAGCTGGGATACAGAAAAATATTAAAAAAAAGTACCATTTACTTATGCAGGAATGTCTTATCGAGTGCTTTACTAAAATTTATAAATCCAAAATTTTATAAATTTTGGCTTGCTTTTTAAAAATGAAATATTTAGTGTTGGCAATATTAACAGTTTACTTTATTATGTTCTTTTAGCATTGAAATTGGCTCCAATAAGGAATCTTTTAACTGGGCAATTTTTAAAAAGAGGCAGAAGCACCTTTTGGTAATGATTTTAACATTAGACTGGGCCTACTTTTAATTGAAAACCTTCGTAAAATTTTTGTTAATTTTTAAAGATTTATGCCTCTGGTGCTTTTTTAATCTTATCTATTCAAATCAGGTTTAAAATTTCAGTTTGAAGTCGATTTTATTTATTAGAAAACTAGAAATTGTTCTTGTAATAAAATATTTTTTACACTTAATTTCTTCAATAATATTGAGTATTCAATATGCGTTATGTCTTTAATACAAATAACGGTTGATGATTTTCTAACTTTTTTGATGCTGTAAAAGTTTGAACAAAGTTTTGTCTTTTGTGGGCTTTTCGGAAGAACAAGTACCCTCTTCTACCCCAACTTCGAACGAGGAACTTGAAAAAATCTGGTTGGAGACAGTTTTCTTTTGAGAAAATGAATTTTTGACGTATTCTTCCGCAATCGCAGTGCTTTTTACTCACCATGTCTTTTTTGTTACTCTATGTTCGCCCCCGAATATGCTAACAAGGAGGATGATGTCCTGCAAAAGCAGTGGCTAGTATACAAAGTGGGATCTGGTAACTTTAAAAATTTGGCGATTTTGGTGGGTAGCTGACCAAAACCTTTTTTTAGCCATTTTCTGGAATTTGCATTTTCCATTCTGGTAAGCGACAAAAAATTTTGTGTGTTTTGTGTGTAGTCTTTAGTAATATATTTCCTGATCAGTCCCTATACATCGGAAAAGTTTTTATTTGCCGTTTTTATCACAAACGACAGATCTTTTTGTTTTTTTGTGTTTCAAACATTACGAAAAAAGTCGCCATGATCCTCAACGTCATCGCAATCCAATTCACATAGCTTTCTGTCCCGACATGCCCCTGACACACTCATAGTAAGCGCCACCTGTAACAACTGACTACAGTGCAGCTGGGACAACAAGGAAAAAAATATTAAAAAACACGAGGTACTCATTTACCTTGTGTGCCAGGAATTCTTTATCAGGTGCTGTTACTAAGAATTCTTTTACTTGATTTAAATCCAAAATCTTTAAATTTTTTGGTCTATAGGCATTATTTTCTCTTTTTAAAAATGAAATTAGTTTGCAGTGTTGGCCGATGTTAACGTTAGTTTATTTGATTATTGTTGCTTTTAGCATTGAATATTGGCTCCACATCAAGAAATCTTTCAACTTGGTCAATTTCTTCAAGAAGTAGGCCAGAAGCACCTTTTCTTCTGTAATGTTTTCAACATTGCGACTGGTGCACCACTTTTTATATTCAGAAAACTGCTTCTCGTAAATTTTCTTTAATTTTATTTTCAAAAACTGATTTATTGCCTCTCCGGCTGCTTTTTTTTAAATCTCTATATCTATTACCACAAATGCTTAGGTTTCAACAATTTCAGTTTGAGAGCGTCAGATTTTATTTAGCGTCATAGGAACACGGAAATTGTTTCTGGGGGTGTATAGATGTCTATAGAAGCCTAACTTCTATCAATATATTAGAGTATTAACCAAAGCGTTATGCTTCTTTTAACAAATAAAGATTAAATATCCCAGGTGCGTAATTAAAGTTTATTTAAATAAAAAAAATGGGACACAAAAAGTTAGCTTAGGTATGATTGTTAGCAAAATTAAATTGTGCATTAATTGTAAATGTTAAAGATTTTTTTTAACAGTTTCTCCTTATGTATACCGGGTGTTGCTCCGCCGAGCGGGACATAGGGAATCCCATGTAAATTTTAAAGTAGTCAAATATTGGCTCCCCTAATTATTTTAGAAAAAAATGCTATTAGGTTTATTGAAGAGCACAATAAGTTCCACCCAAAATGAAAATTTGAGCATTTTTCAACCAACCTGTAAAGACTAAACTGCTTAAATACTTCTGCAACGTAGTATCTCATTATGCACCCTGTACTCTAGAAATCAATAATAAAAACACCATATCGATTTATCAGTGACAATTTAGATCATTAATTTATAATGTCATTGCCAAAACTGAATAATTTTATAGGGAATTTCAAAAGAATCCTCGCATTTCATTTTAGTTTACAGCTAATTCCAACACATACTCACAGTTACCAAGTAATAAAACAATTTGTTTACATTTCGAAATCAATTTATGACGAAAATATCAGGATTTAATCAAATGCTCAAATATTCCTCCATTAACTGCCAGACCCAAACGATTATAAAACTCATTTCTTACGTTGGCTAGTTGGTACATCGATATTCTGGCACATTCAGCGGAAATAGCATTCCTTAACTGGTCTAAATTTTAATATTTTTTATTGGTATAAAGCTTAGTTTTTAAATGTCCCCATAGAAAAAAATCTTTGGCGAAAGATCCGGAGACCTGGCTGGCCAAGATATTGCGTAGTTCGGGCCTATGATGTCGTTATTAAATGCGTTGTTCAAGTATTCGCGCACAGCGCTGGTACTGTGTGCTGGGCAGCCATCCATTTGATACCAAATCTCTTGATTTTCACGAGCAAGGTTGTTCAAAGCAGGCAAAATTTGTTCCTTTAAAAGTTCCAGAAAGTACTCCGTATTCAAATTTCGTTCAAGGAAAAATGGTCCAAGGATATGGTGGCCGAAAATTCCCGCCAAGACATTAATTTTTTGTGGATATTGAGTCCTTTTCTCAACAAATCGATTTTGCTTTTCGTTACTCCAGTACCGGCAATTTTGAATGTTGGGTTCGTTGTTCAATGTAGAAGTGCATTCGTCAGTAAAGCAAATATTTTGTAAAAAACCTCTGTCAGTGTTTGTCCTCTCCATCATCTCAAAGCAAAATTCCTGTCGTCGTATTTCGTCTCCGTCTCTTAATTCTTGGTGTCTTTCGTATTTGTAAGCGTGGTATTTACATCTTTTTAAAATTCGAGATATTGTGGTGTGGTCTTGTTCAGTAATGTCCTCCAGTTGTCTCGTGCTAATGTTTCCTTCGGCCTCCTCTACACAAAGTATCACGTCTAAATCCCTCTCGTTTTGTACAATTTATCTCTGATTTTCACGTCGATTTTCTTCACATTTGCAATTATTGATTACTGTGCCTGTAGTTTTAAATTTTTTATCGTCCGTTCTATTGTCGATTTACTTGGTATTGGCCTATTGGGAAAATAGGCTGCCAACATGTCCGCTACTCTTCGATAACTATTTCCCTGATAAAACCATTTTATAATAGTGATTTTTTCTTGATTTGAGTAGTTCATTATTTAAAAATGATGTGACATCGATCTGACAACTTGAGAGTAGGAGGTTAAATAATTTTTCTGGTATTTTATTATAAACTTCTAATAATACAGGGCGCGTAAGAAGATTGGAGATTCGTAACTTATTTTAGCATTTATCTCTTAGCTGGCGGACTGCGAAGAGCTGAAATTTGTACACTGGGTACAACTTTTCCTGCTCTTTAAAAAATCCTAGTAATATTTTCTTCTAAAATAATTAGAGAAGCCAATATTGGACCACTTCAAAATTTACATGGGATTCCCTATGTCCCGCTCGACGGAGCAACACCCGGTATATATATTTTTTTATAAATTATTTTTAATTTTAGGTATAAGTCTAATACAAAATAGTTCGGGACGACAGTCCCGCTCATCAAGCCTCAGTGTTCCAGCTCCACTAAGTTCATGTTCTTTAAGTATATCTAGCAGTAGCCTGAACAACAGTAATTCTTTACCTCCGGAACCGTTTACTCCGTCTTTAGTTCGTTCCACTACACCAGCATCCTCCAAATCCAATCTTACCACTCCACATGGAAGTCCCTCTAAATCCGGAAAGGATAATGGAAAGTCCAAAAGTGCCAGTGAACCAGAACGGGAAAGAGAAATGTTTAGGTTAGTTTTTATAATTAACCACAATTAAGTTATTCATTTTTTAAGTAAAAATATTATTATTAACAAATTAAATTATTTTTTTTTAACGGTAAGTTTTTTATATATAGCAGAAATTATTTTTTTTTTTTATAATTTTGACATATTGGTAATTACATTTTAAAAAATGTCAGTAGGAATGATCTTGTCTTTTAGTTTCTTCTTATTTAATAAGATGTTTCACACACATAAATAATATTTGAATATTTATTTCTATAAAGCAAGCTTAGGAATTTCAACAAATATAGGATATTTTTACATTTAGATATTAAGAGTGATTTAAGGATACGTTAAGTGACTAACTCACTTCTAAATAAGCAATAAAGGTTTCTTAAAATAATAAAATTGTGATTTATATTTCCGAAAATACAGGGTGTCCCAAAAGGTATGGTCCAAAGTTTGGGATCATGTAGATTGGATCAAAATAAGGTAACAACTTCATATAACTTTTTGCTCTATGCCCCTTCTTTACCGAGCTATTAGCCCTTAAAGGTAACAATTGAAAATCGATTTTTTATTAATAACTTTTGAACGGCTTGTATGATCTGGATTTTTTTTTGTTGATTAATTTTAGCTAATAACTGTCTTCCATTAACTGCTACAAACATGCCCGAAACCATCAAAGTTTCAGGTCCGGACTTTAAAATTCAAATTTTTGCAGTATTGCCATATTTAACATTTTGACCTTACTGGTAGATTCCCCTAAGTTTTCTATGGAAAAAAGGTATATTTTATATTAATTGATAGGACTATCGGTTTTCGCGTGAAATGAATTTAAAATCACTAAGGTATACTCGAGGGCTCTCGAAGATATACCCTAGGGCTCTCAATAAGGTGTACTTGAGGACTCCCTATGAATCTTATGTCAAAATCTACTACCAGAAGTCAATTTTCAGCTTTAAATTATAAATTACAAGTTAAAAAAAAAACTTAATTTATTAAAAAAAAAAAAAAAACCATACAGCAAAGTAGAAACTTTATGATTATTAGTAGAATAACCAAAAAACTGCTATGCGTAACTCTAACTAAGGTATGTGTTCAAAGTGAGCACCCTGTACAGCACCCCGTACTGTTACTTTAAACACAGACCTTAGTTAAATTTACGCATAGCAGTTTTTTTTGTTATTCTACTAATAATCATAAAGTTTCTACTTTGCTGTATGGTTTTATTGTTTCTATTTTTTTGGTAAAATAAATTAAGTTTTTTTTAACTTTTAATTTATAATTTTCAGCTAAAAATTGACTTCTGGTAGTAGATTTTGACATAAGATTCATAGGGAATCCTTAAATACACCTTATTGAGAGCCCCAGGGTTTATCTTCGAGAGCCCTCGAGTATACCTTAATGATTTTAAATGCATTTTACGCGAAAACCGCTAGTCCTATCAATAAAGATAAAGTATACCTTTTTTCCATAGAAAATTTAGGGGAATCTACCAGTAAGGTCAAAATGTTAAATATGGCAACACTGCAAAAATTTTGAAGTTTTTTACAAATTTGATAGTCCCGGGCCTGGTATCCTTGATGGTTTCGGGGCATGTTTAGCAGTTAATGCAAGATTGTTATAAAGTAGAATTAATCAAAAAAAAATTCCAACGCAAGCCGTTCAAAAGTTATTAATAAAAAATCGATTTTCAATTGTTACCTTTAAGAGCTAATAGCTCGATAAAGAGGGGCATAGAGCAAAAAGTTATATGTTACCTTATTTTGATCCAATCCATGATCCCAAACTTTGGGCCATACCTTTTGGGACACCCTGTATAAATAAAAAATATGGAAAAAATTAAAAAAGGTTTAAAATGTTTACAGAGTAATTTAAATTACATTAATACCAATTTTAACGTTTAGGTTTCCAAAGTCGTCAACAGATGGGGCACTTAGTTCAGTTCTTCATGTGCAAGAGTCCAACTTGAGTTCGGATGACTTTCACGAAGCATTGTTTCTCTTAGAGAGGTCTCCGAAAACTAGAGATTCCAAACGAAGAAAAAAGTCCAAAAAGAAGGAAAAAGACGATAAAAAAGAAAAAGAAAGAGAAAAGGAAAAAGAGGACGTTAGTTCCGTTCTTTAATATTTTCCGATTGCGTATTCAGTTGGAATTGAAATAAACATTCTTCTATAACATATTTTAATAGATTTTACTTACCTTTAATTTTTATTGAATATCCAATAATAAGTAAATTTAGACTTTTTCTTTTTTCTTCATATAAATTTAAAAGCCTATGTTTATTGTTGCCATGCAAGAAATGTTCAGATGCCAACGGGAGGTTACTACTGCATATTCATTTAAATATATGAAAGCCAATTATTTTTACCTGAATTTAATTAATTTATTTGTTTACTGTGTTTTTGATTTTAATTAACATTTTAAATTGACTTTCTTATATGCCTTACCGTTACAAGATAATTTATTTAAATTCTTATGTTTTAATTAAAGCTTTAAGCTGTTAACCTGGACCAAAGTACCTCGTCTTGTAATAAACTACTAAATATTTTTTTCTTTGCCCTTTTTAAGCTCTTTGTAGTTTCAGTAAATGTATACCTTCACGCACTATCTGGCACCGCAACTCGGCCAACTGGGATGGTCTGAGAGATTTCTTTGCCACGTACCCTTGGGATCCTACCTGCTTTTCACTCACGATCCCTCCGAAATTTGCAAACAACCTACCAAAACAATTTAACTGGGCATTGAGACCTATATTCCTCATACCAAAAATAGTCACAAACCGTGATTTTCTAAATCCTATGACAAAGCCAGACTTTTAAAAATCCAAATCCACAAAAAGTTTCTTGAAAATCCCTAGTCCCAAAAACCGACAGGCTAGCATTCAACCAAGAATTCAGTATAATCAAACTATTTCAGAGCTAGAAGACCGTTTTAACAATTGGATAAAAGATAAAGTGGTCTCTTGCTGAAATGACAGTAAATCCTTTTGGTCCTTTGCCAAAAACATTAGTCAAAACTTGTGCACAAATTATTTTCCACCCCTAATCTTAAAAGATAAAATTGATTTAACCTCTACCTCTCTTGCCCACCGACGAGCTTTAGGAAATCTAGGCTCTCTTATAGATATTTTTACGGCTTTTGGTCCGAAGAGTTGGCCGAGAGCAACACGTAGTGTAACTTTTATGCATCCTTTTATAGTCCAACTTGAGAGGCCCTGAACTTCCCACTTTGTTCGTTCCTTCATCCAAAAAGTGTCTAGTCTATGGAACGTGCTACCCGCAGTTTTTCTTTTTTTTTCTCCAAATTTCCAAATATATAAGTCTCGTGTGAATAAACTCCCTCTAACTACACTTCAGACACCTACGGTACGTTAGTACTTAGGCCGCAACCTTCGTGGATTGCACCAAGGTAAAAAAAAGTCACCAAATCAATTAAAAATATATTATTTTAATTGTAACGCGAGAGAAAAAAATAACAATTTAATTCTCTTACTCCCTTTTCGTAAAGTAATTTTCTTTAGAAAAATCGTTAGAAAATCATTACTCGGGGGTTTAAGGGGATGCCGAATTCAATTTTTGTCATTAGAATTACCCGGGGGCGTTCAAAGTGGCTCTGCGGGGTTGCTCGGGGGTTATTGGGGGGGAAATTGCAGCGTCCATGAAAATCAGCTGAAAATCGGTACTCGGGGGTATTTGGGGATGTCGAATTTAATTCTAGCATTAGAATTCCCAAGGGTATGAATTATAAAAAAATAATTTAATAATAAATTATATTACATATATTATAAAAACAATTGCTTTAGAAATCTTTTCTGCCTCGACACTAGATTTGAAAAAGGCGCCAAAGCTATCAAGGGTGAGAACAGAAATTTTCTGTATCGATTAAAAAGAAAAAATATAAGAATAGATAGACCTTAAATCCGTTGAAATGGGGGTGGAAATTGGAGGATGGAAAGCTCAGTCCTGTCACCATGACCTAGGGAGCCGGTCCCGGGTGCCGACGAAGTGGGTTGGAGTGCTCACTTGGATGCAAGCATTGCGATGGCAATTGTTCAAACCAAAAAGTCACTTCCAACGAGGCCGAGGATAGTGACAACGAAGAAGATGAATGAGGGGAAAAATAAGAAGAGTTTTAAGAAGATGTTTAGCAGTTAAGCTAAAAATTAAACTTTATGATAATAATTTAATATTAATAAAAAGCACAATTTATTATTTAAATAAAGTATTATTTTTATAATTTGTGATTTTTCACTTTCTTTATTACCTTTCCCAGCAGAGCCACCCCGAGCGCCCCCGGGTAATTCTAATGTCAAAATTGAATTCGGCATTCCCGAAAACCCCCGAGTACCGATTTTTGGCTGATTTTCATAAACGCTGCAATTTCCTTTCCAATCACCCCTCGGCACCCCCGCAGAGCCACTGGGTAATTCTAATGCCAGAATTGAATTCCGCATCCCCGAAAACCACCGACGATACGATTTTTAAGCGATTTTTCCGAGTTTTCAGTCGTTTTTTTTTATATTGCAATTAATTATCCAATAGGCGTATTTCATGATTTTTTTTATTAGCTTATTGCAAAGCCACATGAAAATAATGGCCAAAAATATTTTTTCCCGATTTTTTTGGCCTCCGGAAACGCCTTAAAAATCAATTTTAAGTTTGAATTTTGTAGGCCCGTGACGTCACGGCCCTAAATTTTCTATTGGTGGAATTTCTGCTTTGTTGTCAGCTTTTTGTTATTCGATACGCCTGTCATCAAATATCGATATGCGCAACATCTACAAAGTTGGCGTTTCCTGTCAATTGTCATATTGTCAATGTCAACCTGTATAACCTATAACCTCTAATATTTATTAATAATTTCTAATTTGTAAATAGTGTGTGTGTTCTTTCCAAATATTCCAATTTATTAGTATAGTTATTATTATCGCCAAACTTTCCTTGATATGAAGAACCCTTTTTACGAGTAAATTTCCGTTATTTTATTCAAAATGAAAAAAAGTGTATTGTTATTATTTGCGAAACCAGAAGCCGGCCAAGTTTAGGATCTTATAAAATAAAGACGATAGGAGAAAATCCTGGTGTGCCTCTGTAGGTATTGAGAAAATGCCCAAAGGACATGCCTATTATTGTTGTGAAAACCATTTTGATGTAAGTTTTTATGTTTTATTCCAATTGAAACTAGGTAGTCTGGCTGTGTTTTAGTGTAAAGTCTAAAAAAATTTTTTTTTAAAAAAGGGGACAAGGGAAACTTGGGGGGTTTTTTAAAAAATTTTGGGTTTTGGGGAAAAAATTTTGGTTTTTTTTTTTTAAAAAAATTTGGTTTTGGGCTTTTTTTTTTTAAAAACCAAAAAGTTTAAATTTTTTAAAATCCATTTATATATATTCCTAAAAATTGGACCAAATTTATTTTTTTTTTAAAACCAAAAATTTAAAATTTAAAAAAAAATTTTGTTTTTGGAAGCATTTTTTTAATTTGTGCACTTTTAAATTTTTTTAAACAAAAATAATTATCAATTGAGGGAAAAAATATTGCATGGCATAACCAACCATATAGAATTTTTCCTGGGAGTTTTTTTAAACAATGCAGAAAACCGCACTGATTTCTGCGGCTTAAAAATTTTTTATTTGGTTGTTTTTTGATCTAAATGCCCGGACTATAATAGGCTGGTCGCGAAATTTTCCCTTTTAGATTGCCCAAAGTACCATTTTTAAAGAACTCCGTTGGGTTTTAAAAATTTTTTAAGGATGTATTTAAGACAAACAAAAGATTTTGCAAATCTAAGATGATTAGGGTTTTTTTGTTACGGGGACCCTGTGTTACCTGTCAAATATTTTTTGTTTCATTTATGATATTTTTATTTTATTTATTTTATTTAAAAGGGAAGTAAAACATGAAAAAAAAAAAACGTGATTTCTAAACCTACATTTAAAAGACTGTCTTCATTAAACTAGTGTACGAATTGGATCGAAACTAGGTGTTTTTTATACATTTTATAAGTAAACCTTTTAAAAGGACCAAACCACTTTATATCCGGTGTATTTACAATTATATTAATCACTTTTTTTTATAAAAATATGTTTTTTTTTAGGAAACCTAACAACTTATTCTGTGTTAAATAATTAAAGATTTTAGGCCTAATATTATGTGACCGATATTTTTTTTTACTAATTTTTTAATTTTTATAAAATTTACTATTTACGTAACTTTTTTTTTAAAACTTTGTTATTAAAAGTTTTTTTTAAATATGTTCAATGCCAAAGTAATTTTATTATGTAACTTATTTAAGTAACAGGTATGTATCACCTAATCTGTTTGACTGTTAACCCTTAGCCCTGTAGTAATTATTTATAAAATATATTTATAAAAACCAAAGTTTAAAAAGTACAATTTATTTTTTTAGTTTCTCTGCAAAATAAAAATTCTGTGGTTTTTAGAATTGCGTCCAACCCTAGCTTAAGTAATCATAAGTAATAAAGATCAAGAAATTTGGCTTTAAGAAAAAAAACATGGTGCACCGTTATTGGTCTTTAATGTATTTCGGGACTCGCTGAATGAGATCAGCATGTAAGCCTTAGTGGATTTTGCTGCATTGAGCATTATGCAAATATACAAAATGACGCAATATGTCAAACAACAGCTGTCAATACCAAAGCTTTCGGATTTCGCTAAAAATACCTCGTGTTTAGTATAAATTCATTGGTTATTACGGAAGCGTTGTCATTTATGGTGACTTTTTGCCAAAATTACTATTTTTTGCTTTCGTTTGAGCGTGACGGCAATTTTTCGAACAGTACTTACTGGTGGCAACTTTTAGTTATTTTATTTTAACATAAGTTTTATTTAAAAAAAAAACACTAACCACAATTAAACAAAAACCTTAACCACCACTAACGTTTTACAAAAACTAAACACTTCCAGCGCTATTCAGCGCTTAAAAATCATAGCCCAAAGCGCCTACCCCTCCCCTCGCGCAAGTTATTACTGGCGTTTCTTACAATTTGGCGGGCATTTTTGACAAGAGGTTAGTAATTGTTTATTTATATTGTAACACATCAAACAGATTTTTTTAAGGTAACCATGTAACATATTTACTTGGGCACAGCATCACAAACAGGCAGCACGATCTCGCGACGCTTTTGATATTTGTGAGCACAAAACACGAAAGAAACGATTACATTCAAAAAAAGAAGACAGACGTTGGCTAAACCTGCTCAAAAAAAAATAATCGAAGTTTCCCCCCAATTTACGAAAGTGTGCTGCTTTCTGTTAGTTATGCTGTGATACCAGTATGATACCGGTATTTTGGGGGTTTAAAACCTAGAAAAATTTGGTAACCCCCCCAAAAAAAAGGGATTTAAATACGGAAATTTTAGTGTATCTGTTATCGGGTTTTATTAAATAATTTTTTTTTTCTCTTTTTAGTAACTTATATAATGGAGCATTTAGGGGGGAAAAAGTTTTACCCGTGAATCTTTTTTTTTAATCGAAATACAAGCTCATCGGACCGGTCCCCCGTATAATCAAGCGCATTTCCAAAATTTAAAAAAAACCCTTTTTCCCAAAAAAATCACAGTTTTTTTCCGGGACTGGATCCCCGGAAAATTACTGGACCAATTTTCCCCCCCCTTTCCATTTTGTAAAAAATTGAACTGGCTAGGGTTTGAAACCCCCAAAAAAAAATTAAAAAAGTTTTAAAAATTTTTGGGGGTTTACGTACGTTTAAATACAAAAAAATCGGTATTTTTAACTTTTTTCTTCAAATGGCCGCCATGTGTTGACGATTTTACTTTTCCGAGGTTCCGACCATAGCAAAACAGTTGAATTCAAAAAAAAAGGCGTATAAAATTTTTTCCCCAACGAGGGTTTTTTTTTTACGTCATCAATGACGTCATTTTTTGGGAAAAAAAGGGTTGTCGTAGCTAATTCATATAAATTCAATGCTGTTCACATTTTTAATTAAAGTTAGGCAATATTGATGAAAAAGTACGTTTCAAAGCGCTCTTTAGAGCACTTTTAAAATTGTTTTCTAATAAAATTTTTAATTTTTTTAAAAGGAAAAAACTAAGCTAAAATCAAAATTGATTGGCCCAAAAGTTATCGGCGGATTAAAATTGTTTTTTCTCAGCCAAAAAAAAATCTAGACTTAACGTTATTTTTGTCTCAATTTTGTTGTTTTTTTTTTGTTCCTCATAAAAAAAGACCATCGAAACCCCCGGGGTTTTTTAAAAAATGGGTGTTTTAGTCATAAAAATGGAACAAAAAATATAAGAATACAACATTTTTAGAAAATTTCTTTTTTTAAAACCAACGGTGTTAAGCCTTATAGAAACCAAAAAGGGAAAAACCGGAATATAATACAAAATATAAACAATTTTAAAATTTAAAAACCCCTTTTTTGGGAAAATAACTATATAACGATTTGCAGTTATTTTAAACTCTTTCCGATTTTCGGGCTAAAAAAAAAAATTTTATAAATTGGTTTTTTTTTTTTTTGTTTTTCCCCCCCTTTTTTTTTTGCATGTTCTTTTTTTTGGGAATTTTATTTGTTAGTTTTTCTTTTTTTTAAATTTCTTTTTTAAAAAAAAAACAAATTTTTTAAAAATTTTTTGTTATATAAGGGGTTTTAAATGGGTTTTTTTTTCACTAAAAAAAAAAAATAGCCGTAACTAATAATATGCGGTGGTGCCAGCATTATCACTTACTAAGTTTAACTACGTTGCAACCCGAATAAAAGCTTTTTGGGGGTTTCTTTTAAATCGACTTAACAAACACAAATGAAAAAAAAAAAAAAAAAATTTAAAACTTACATCATCATTATTTAAAAAAACCCGCAGCAAACATTCCCCCAAAAATTTTTTTTCTAATGATGTGCTCATGAATCTTATAAAAAAAGGGGTCCACGAGAGCATTGAATTTTTAATTGTTTTGGCTGAGTTATAACCCCCCATTGTTTCTGATTCCATGCGAACTTTTTTTTTTAACGGGGGAATTCCGATTCCCCCCCCCATCAGATATTCTCTACAGCAGAAAGAAATATAGTCATAAATTACATTTCAATATGTATACCAAAAAAAACCCCAAGAAAAACAAATCTACTTACCTCTAAAACTGGAAGTGGAAACAGGTTAATTTTCCGCATTCTCTCCTGTGTGAAATAGTCAATAAGGTTTAAAATCATATTTTGTTCAACTTCTGAATATTTTTGAGGCATTTTACACAATAAAAAAAACGAAAAATTTTAAAAAAAAAACTGATTACTTTTGACAAAACAATTTTTGACAAGTTTTTAAAAAAAAAATAATTTCATAAACCCCAAATTTTAAAAGGGGGTTATTATTGTAGCTTTAAAATCAGCTGCTGAACGGGGGGGCCCTTTTGATTTTAAGAAACGACCACCTTTTTGACGTCATTAGTTTGTTTTT
>JAHBCN010012135.1:0-10226 GCA_019359885.1 Listronotus oregonensis
AATTTTGTTGCAACAAAAATGATCACAAAATACAAAAACAACAAAACCGTGACAGGGTCTCACTTGCTCAATAATAATACCAAGAAACCTCACTTTTCTTGTGCTCCTAAGTTTATTAAATAATTTTTTAAACCATTTGCCTGCTTTATTCACGTACCATATTGTACCATATTTTGCGTACTCGTAAGTTACAGAATTTTAGCCTTTTTTCGTTAGGAATTAACATGCTTCTTTTCTGACGATCCCTTATAGAAGTATTTGTATAAAACACCAAAACAATTTTAATAAGATTTGTATTTTACATAACAAAAAAGAAAACCATTAAAATTATAAACCGAGGACTAAATCCAAAGATAAAGCATATAATTTAAAAAATCTAAACTTACGAAAAGATTCTTTAAAATCAAAATAAAATTTTATTCGAAAAACCGACACCAAAGCATGAAATTAGACTGCCTTAAAGGCTAAACATTGTTTGGATAATTGCATAAAAAAAGATCTGTCTCATTCAAATCGCCTTTTTTGGGTTGTGTGCCAAAAATACCATTAGGCTTATTCAGGTGGGTAAGGGGTGGGTACCAAGCTTCAGTCTTCTCTCAAAAGGCAACATTTTTTTATGACTAGTACCCTATTATTATTTATTTTTGTTTTTCCCGAGCTGTCACACTAACGGCCGAGTGATGATCGCGTTGTTAAATTTAGCAATGGACTTAGCAGTTTAGAATGTTTAACAAAACGTCATTGTCGTAATATTTTTAAGTTTTGTGGAACCCTCAAAATATGACATTTTGTTAAACGTTCTAAACCGTTGTTAACTTTAAACAATCGATAAGTCCATTGCTAAATTTAACAACGCGATCATCACTCGGCCGTTAGGGTTATAGATTTATCGTTTATTATTTATTTTACCTCATTACTTACTTAATAAAATAATGACATCATTTTTTTTGGAATAATATGATTTAATATGGGCACCGCCCCCAAACCTAAATCATGGCTATGCCAGTGCCAATAGAGTACCCGCGCTGAGAGTTGAAGCCACCGCGCCATAAGAAACGTATACGTACGTGGCTTCATCTTGGGCCGCGGCCACTCTACTAATTGTAGCAATTTTATTACTAATCCACGAAATTATTCTTGTATTTAAAAGAAAACCTTTGTCGTTGTCAATTAAAATAAATGAAATTGTATGTGTAAGAAAAAAGGTCGATTTTTAAGAAATATTTTTAATAAGGTCAATAATGTTATAAAAAATTAAATTGGTATCAATAATTACCTTGCGATTTGATCCTCGCTAGAGGGTGATTATACTAATCATCTATCATTACGGATATAAGAATCGATTAGAAGAAACTAGATATTTAGGAGCAAAATTCCAAACCTAATCAAAGACCTCAATTATGTCAAAAATAATGATCAGGGATTTACTAAGAAACTTAAGGGAGTTGGTGCAGTTATCGGTGAAAAAATGAATCAAAGATCTGTTATGGGTATCTGTTATTGTGGGTAAGCTTACGTTTTTTCCAAATATTTTAAAGTCAGCCTTATCAACCCTTTAATTTTTTTAATTTAAGGGTTTTGTAGGGAGCCGCTACCCTTTAGCTAGACCATGACTTTTATGTTTAGGGGTTTTTCAAGGACAATTACACATATTTTCAAAGTGCCTCAAGAACCTTCTCAAAATTGTCCACCAGCTCTCGGACTACGAAGTCATAGAGCCTAAGTACTAACGAGGGCGTCATAAGTGACGTGGTGGTTTGTAGATATGTTCTATATTGTTTCAGAGAATTCATGTTTTAAAAAGTCTTTGTTGGGTATTCGCCAAATAGTATTAACAGTGCGACCGTTTTGGTCCTGGTCCCAGGGTATAGAGGCTGAGCGTGCTCAGCCCTATTGACCCTTATGAACTGACAGATAATCTATACAAGTTAAACTAAAAATTAAATAGTTCAACGTAAAATTTTGGTATGAAAATTAAAAAAATTCTAAGATTTTTTGTTAAAATTTAGGACTATAAATTAATGTCTTCAAATTTTATGACTGTTAGTTAAGATCATTCCAAGGTTACAAGGTTAAATTATTCTTTGTTCTGCAGAACTTGGTGGCTCAAAGGTTAGTATAGGTAGACTTTTTTTTGCTAGCAAACATCGATGTATTTTTAAGGCACTAATCTGTACAAGAACTTCTGTGGTCCAATCTAAAATTAACTGAATGTCCTTTAAATGAGATATCTTTATTACCCTGAGTTTATTTTTAAAATCAGGCTAAGATACTTGCAAAAGAAACTGACTATTAGAATGAAGAGTACTATCCTCCATAAAAGTATAAATTAAATTATTACTGTGGATAAGAAATAGAGTTGATGCCAGAATATTCTTACAAAGCTGAAAAATATTTGCGTAAAAGCAGCAAAAAATCAAATTAGAAACAAATTGCAACACTACAAAGGTATGGTTATATATTATTTTTAAGTGTTGCTATGTGCTAGATTAGTTTGCCTAATTCACTCACGTATGTGTTTTTCGTTTACAATGTTTAACTAATTTTCATCAAATTATTTCCACCAAAAAAACTCTCTTTAGCTTAAGACCACATATTACTAAATAAAAGTCAGCATAGATAGACCCTAACCAGCGTGAATAAGGAAGGTTGTGTCTTGCATGTAAGCTTACAGCTTAAATATTCAACATCAATTGATTATTAAAATGTTTTAACAATAATTATAGACCTAAACTTAAACTCATTTGGATTTCTACCTTAATTACGTATTTTCAGTCATTCAATGCAGAAGTCGATGTAATTGAAATACGAAGTTGTATGAAAAATTAATAAGGAAACCAATTAAATTATGATAACAAACAATTTATTAATATTTGCTTTAGGGATGGGCAAGTTAAACAAAACCGATAGTATTGTGTATCAAAACATAATACTTGATAAAAATAATCCTTAACGTTACATTTTTCTGTTGGCAGTGAAAAGTAGAGGTCACTTAGGAACAATGATCGCAGACATCAGTAAATAGATACAACAAGATTTTATTTTTTATCCAGTAAATTTAAAAAAAATAGGAGTTGCTATAAAACACCATTATTCTAGATAGTTTTTTTTAGTTTTGCCCAAATATTTACTGTAGTCTCATGTAGAGATAATAATATCCTGTAAGATTAAGATTTTGTAGCCACGAAGCGTAAGTAGTGTAAAATAGCATACGATACGATCAATACCTACAACTATGTATAGTCTAAGTAAAATTCTAAATTTAATCGATGGCTACCCAATTACTTCGTATTCTTAGATTTAAAAAAAAGTGTCTGATATGCCACTGAAAATTATTCAAAACTACAGCGTAATAGTACTGTTCTCCATGAAAATCGTCCCCGCCAAACTAATGTATTATTTTAATAATTTTAATACATAAAAGCTGTACAGGATTATTCATTTTAAAGTAAACAGGGCTTTATTTTTGAAAATCCCTGTACTTTTTTAAAAAACGAATATAGCCATTTCGTGCTTTTTTTTCCGTAAAATGCAAAAATCTAATTGGAAAAACACTTGAAACAAAAACAAACGAGTTACAGCACGAGTGACGTATTTTTTAAATTGAATACCCCATATATTTTTATATCAATAGATAGAGATTTTCACGAGGAAATTCGGTGATATAGGGGTTGCTGGGTTTAATTGCGGTTCTGCTGCAATTGTCTAAAAACTGCATGATACTATAAGGATAGTTTCACCTGAAAAAACCTGGCTGCCACAGGTCACAGGTGCTTATTTGTCAAAGGCAAGAATTTTAAAAATACGCTTATTACTTTTTGGAGTAGTTTTATTATGAGGTGTTTATCAAAAGAACGGCTTCAATTTATATTGTATGCTAAATATGATATGATATATTAATATCTAAGCCAAGCAGCAAAATTACAATAAACGGGAAAAATTAAAATACAATACGAGGTAAAATATGGTGGTAATAAGAACACTTATAAAAAAAGTATAATATTACTAATAATTTCAATGTTTTATATGATCCCCGTTATTTTCGAAACATGTTCTATTACCCCTCCTTAGCCTTTTTAAGTTCGCCGATATTATTTGAGGTTCTTGGTTAAGATAAAAAAATTTATTTACAATTTTTTCTCTCATTTCTTCAGTGTTTGTGTTCCTATTTTGGTAAACGACATTCTTCAAGTGACTCCATAGAAAAGTGTCCAAAATTGTAATATCTGGACTATTAGGTGGCCATCTAAGAGTGTCATAACGTCCAATCCACTGATTGTATCGGCAATGGAGATACTGCACAACTTGCCAAATTATCTTGCGATACGTTTCGAGTGGCAATTCTTCTAAAATGTCCTCAATATCGTTTTCAAGAAGATTAAGATATCTTTCTCCAGTTAAGGATCCCTCAAAGAACATTGGCCCGACAATTCTATTGTTAAGCACACCACACCAGACACTTGAACAAGACCTCCAGCTGTGCGTATTACGTCGTTAAACATTCCCGATGTAGAATAGCTTATCCGTCAAAAAATCGTTTGAAACGGGGAAATCTTATCTTGTTCGATACATTCAAATTTGGGAAACAAATTGAAAGCGAAGATCCTTTTGTTCACGTGTTAAATGCTGCACTGGAAGAACGTGATATGGAAGATACTTAAAATATTTCAGTGTTCTCTGAACCGTCGCATAGGTAACTCTTCTTTTTGCAGGGCTATACCACAGCTTACTTAACCTCAAGTCTCTAACTGCGTCAGTAATTGACTTCATGGGATACAAAGTAAAATAATTTAGAATAGCTCGATCCCGGTTTCTTTTTCTCATTGTAGTCCTTTTTCTAATATGTAGCGATTTTGTTTCTTCGAATAAGACCTTCAGTTTTAAAATAGTTTTGTACTGATATATTTCGGTGGAAATTTGCAACATATCTTCGTTGTGTTTTCCTGGCGTTTTCTCCACATTTATAATAGAGAGTTATAATTTGAAGCCGTTCTTCTGACGAAAACCTCATTATAAAACTACTCCAAAAAGTAATAAACGTATTTTTAAAATTCTTGACTTTGATAAAAAAGCGCCTGTGACCTGTGGCAGCCAGGTTTTTTCAGGTGAAACTATCCTTATAGTATCATGCAGTTTTTAGACAATTGCAGTAGAACCGCAGGAAATAAATCCAGCAACCCCTATATCACCGAATTCCTCGTAAATATCTCTATCTTAATATAAAAATATACGGGGTATTCCATTTAAAAAATACGTCACTCGCGCTGTAACTCTTTTGTTTTTGTTTCAAATGTTCTTTTGATTAGATTATTGAATTCTACGGAAAAAATACACGAAATGGCTATATTTTTTTTAAAATAAAGGGAAGTTCAAAAATAAAGTCCTGTTTACTTTAAAATGAATAACCCTGTACACTGGCATGTAAACGGCACCTTTTACATATTTTCTTTTATTTGCTAAAAATAACCCTTTGTACCTAAGCATTCGCTAAATATTTTTTTAGAAGAAATTTAATAACCAGCTAAAAGCATTTAAAATTCGAATATAAAACAATGAAGCAAAAATGATATTGACATCACAAGCCCTCATCCTCACATATTCATAATCCTCGCTGAAACAGGCCACTGTGGCTAAGTTCGGAGTAAATAGAATAGCAAGATCCGGATGTTGAAATACTTTGAATTTCAGTTGATAAGTGTCATTTTTATGTGCTTATTAAAAAATTAGAATACTATAATATGTTATTTTTGTCTGACAAAAATACCTAAACAAAAGATGTCATGTACTGATACAAAAAGTCGGTAACCATGGTAACAAACAACAAAACTATATTGCATTGGTTCTAAAACTCGGTAATCATGATTACTTACCAGGTGTTTTTTAAACGATAATAAACAGATTTTAAAGTTAGGCTGTTTTTTTGTAAATTTTATTATTTTCTTCTTGTGTTAATTGGCATGGATTTTGACGATGCATATCCGATGGTAGATGGCGATCGATCGGACGATTGCATTAGTCCACTCGAGTGTAGCAAAGCAATAAAAATAGAAGTTTAATATAGTAATAATATTTCAAAAAATAATTAGAAGTTGATGGAATTCATTCGTTATCCGTTTAATAATTCCATCGATCATATTTCAAAATGAAATTATTACTCTGCGCTGCGATATATTTCTAAAAGCAAGGTCATTTTTTGGTCGAGATTTCTTCTAATTAGTATCCAAAAAAAATGTGTTGAACAACTGTATTCGTGTTTTGATGCAACATATTTATGTAAATCAGCATTTCCTACTTAAAACAAATACTCGTATAAAGTAAACACCATTTTCCCTTGACACACACTCATACATTGGATTCTTTAAGGTTGGCAATGTCCAACTTCAAACCTGACTTTGCTAATTATAACGGAAGGTGCTCAGAGGCATTTCTTACACTAAATAATTAATTACGGCCCGGAATGAAGCAAAGCCTAAAGAACGAGTTTTCGTTGGACCGCAAATACGAGAACTTCTTAAAGAGGAAAATTTTAAAACGACACTCTTTGGCAAGAGAAAATAGAGTGTACTGGCTTTAAAAGTATATGTGGCAACCTTCCAGGTAACAAGGAATCCGAGAACAACACAGATCTAGTAAAAGAACCTACCCATTGTGTAAGACGTTAGATTACAACATACTACTTAAGCAGCATTTTTTTTTTAATTCCCATTTGAGATACTGTTCTATAAATTTCGTGCAGGTTGAGATGAACTTTCACCAGCAAATTGGTTAAATGGAGGAGCAGTATAAAAGATGTTGGCGAACTACCGTTGGACTTTCAAATGTAAAACCGATCCCCTTGAAAACCACCGAAAACAACCAAGTTTCTTTGAAGGTCTTATCCTTTTTTTAATACAAAATAAAGTATATTCCGCACACAAAAGTGATTTGGTTTATTTTGTCTTTGAAAACTCACTAGATTGCTAATGATTTATGTTTCTCATTTTGTATATTCTTCTTTCCTACTGTTAAAACCTGTGGGTGAGGTAAAAACCAAGCTCATTTCAAAGATTCAGTAGACTACAATACAAAAAAAAAAAAAAAAAATGTTAGGGATAGACAAAAATTTTAAAATGAGGAATATTATACTTTACATACGTGTTATACAGTCTACAATGTAGTTTTAAAATATCACTTAATAAAGAAAAAATATAAAAAAGCTAAAAGGTTATATCAGTAAAAGTTTTATTCTTGGTAAGTTTATTAGAGGGTCCCGATATTGGCGAACAATAATTTTAAGGCGCATTCTTCACGGAATAATAAGACAAAACTTCCTAAAAGGGGAATTTTATCTTGTGTTTTTATCCATATCTTTAAAGATATATAATAAAGTCGAATCATGTTCTTAGCGTTATATATTTTTTATACCTAAAAATTTAAAGGCGAACTCATTCACTATAACAAACATTTTTAGGCCAAGTTTATCAGAACTTAATAGAGACCTTGTATACCAATACTGATGACCAGTTTCTGGAACTAGTTAATAGATTTATTTTGTAGCATATATTTTAAAAAATTGAAATTAACTGGACATTTTATTTCATTTAAACGTAACTTAAAAACATCACAAAGAAACGAAAGTCTATAAAAATACCTAAATCCATCCATCTTACATTGGCTTTATCATGACATCCTTCTTGACTTTAACTGGGCACTATCTGCACAAAGATAGGGAGTTGGTGATGTGTAGGACCTCTATTTTAATACGATGGGATAAAATATCCCAACTGTTGCACAAACAAATTTGCATAATGGCTTAAAATTTTCTCTAGAGCTGAATAACAGGGCTATTCCGTATAATTTATGAAAGTCAGAGAGTATTTTTGTCTATCGTAAGAAATATATAAAAAGTTTAAAGAATCAAGGTTGCATTGTAGTAGACTTATTATAAAACTTTGTATGAAAATAAATTGACTAAAATTCTTATAAATTTCGTTTAAAGTAAATAAAATAGGATTTCATAAAAGTTAATTTGTTACCTCAAGATATCTTGAATGTTATTAACACCTATAGAATATGGGATATTTGAGATATTATGTGTTATGGTAAATCAGAAAAAATGAAATTTGGAAAAAGTAGAAAAAAAAGACTTTTACTTTCTGATGGACTTCTGCTTTCTGGGTAATTTCTAGTATTTTTGTTTTAATATTAAAAATTTAAGAATAATTTACTTTTAATTTTTGATAAAGGGCAATATATGCCTAAAATTCCAAGTTTTCTTTTAAAACTAAATACGTAAAAAAACACTCACTTTTTTAATGTTACTCTCGACCCTAAAAACACACGAAAAGTGATCCATAAAATATGTGCTAAATTTCACTCAATATGAAAGGGTCGAAAGCACATAGCACCATAAAACTGGTGTTTTTATATCAATATTCAGGTACACATTACATAAGATTTTCCTGAGGCAGTTGAAAACTATTCTAAACTTGTCTATGAGACATCTAATCTCCTGGGAGAGGTCTCATTTTTTTATTCCGACTGTATTCTAGATATGTAATATTTTCTACTATTTCTAAATTTATTATTTGTGTTGTATTTTAACGATTTTGCTGACTACAAAAATCTGGGGCTTTTTACATTTCATGCCTTACTTGTCACAACTTTTACTGCATAGTCTAGTGGTGTCTGCAGATACGCACTTTCAGCTATCCGAACGTAGCATATCGGAAATTCTTAATGCTTTAGGCAGTATTTTTTATGCCCTCTCTGACGAACTATCTATTTTATTGTTAATTCCTTTTTGCTTTTGTTGCCTACTCAAAACTTGCCGTTTCCTGTAAGTATACGTTTCTCATTAGGTGCAAATCTTTGTTATAGAGACCAGATTCACTCAATATTTAAAGCGATTTGTGATGCTATACTTTACCAAATGCTTTTTCAATTAATAAAGCTTGCATAGACATCGGACATACTTTGCTACTGTGGCTCCTTTAATTTTTATAGAGTAGTTTTTAGAAAGAAGAAAAAATGTTCAATAATTTTTTTCTGTAACAACATTTTACAAATTACACATATAGACATTGGTCCTGGCTTCAAATTTTAAGATAAAAAATACTTCTTTAAAACTTCGTGAGTGGTTTCATATTGGCGTCCTACAACTTTTTTATCTTGGAAAATTCTGAGAATTGAGGCGTTTTTGATGTAGCATGCGTCAAACAACGAACTCAAGGACTAGAATTAACGCAACGCCAGATTGTAGGCAGGGTGTTTGGTATAGTGATCTGCTTGTTTTTGTTTTGAAAAAACGTAAACAAATTGCCAGATCTCAAAAACGAAAATCAGGAAATTACCTTGAATATGTCAGGAATATGCAATAAAATTATTCAAAAATATTGGTTTTTGTGTTAATATAGGCAACATCGATTTAAATATAAACATTTATTAATATGACAGTTCCAAGCAGTCAGCTGCTGCATTCGTTTAATAAAAAATGAGTAATAAATCAGGTGTTGTACGGCACTTCGATGTCATTTTATCTCTTTCCAGTAGGTTGTATTATTCAATAACACGTTTTGTAAACTGACATGATTAACAGCAACCGAATTGAGAATCTGAAGTAAATGTCATATCTGTCTGTCACTTCAGATAATAAACAAACAGAAACAAATATAGTTTTCCGGCTTTAAAAATATTGTTTAACAATAAAGAATCATCGATTTATAAAAATGGAATTTATGGTGCAGTGCCATAAACATTGAAAAAGTTATTTTCGGAGTTATGTTATTCAGTGTCTTTAATCAATGTTGTGTTTACAAGAACTATCCCTCCTTGCCCCCCTGAATATCTTTATGTCAAACAAGGTTTGTTTACTTTATTTCTATTCAAGAATTCGTTGGCGTCAAATATGTTTGGGGCGTAAGTCAGCGCAAAAAAACCTTGATTTTTGTATTTCAGTACAACCATAACATTTCGCTACTATTTATCTATAATTTGTCCAAAAATCATCCGGTTATTTTTAAATTACATACCATCACGAATTTGACATATTGAGGGTGTCGGTCTCGCTAAGCGCCCCAATATTTTTGTAGGTCAATATATAGTCATTTTCTGATGTTTGCACTCTAAAAAATGTTATTATTTAAATTATCTACAAATCGCTAAATTGACATGTTCGACGCGTGCTACATCAAAAACACCCTAATTCTTTCAAAATTTTCGAAGATAAACAGTTGTTGGTTATGCTA
>JAHBCN010012135.1:11129-27386 GCA_019359885.1 Listronotus oregonensis
TTTAAAAGTTACTATTGATTGAAAACATGAAACAGGTTTAATAGCAATGAAGAACAAAACTTCATTCACATTCCTCTTTAAACTACATTGACTTTAACTTAGTTTTAAGCACGTGGATCGTTGCCACCGTGTTACTAACAAGACTTTTACGGAGTGAAAGAAATATAACAAAAAGCAAAAGAATTTATAGTTAAAAAACTTACAAAAAACAAGTATGGTTTTAAAACTTAACGACCAATGAGCGCTGTCAGTTGAACAAGAAGTAAGAAATTTGATATAATGATTTTAAAAAACTTTGGATTTTCCATTTTTAAGATTTGGACATCACAGGCCGCATCCTGCAGAACTGACAGAGCCATCTGTCGTGGTGCCTAGGTAATTATTTATAAACTGCTCACAATTAAGAGTTTGCAGATGCATTATTGTATTTTGAAAATGAATACTATTTACAAAGGTTTAAAATTAATAGATTGTAATATGTATGTACCTACAAAATGCAAAGTTCAGATCTTATTATTGAATTTAACGAAAAATTGATCGGTTTTTGGTCGAGAGATTATAATTATAAATGGAACAAGATTTTGGATATCCTCCTTTTATTCATAGATTTTGGTTGTAAGTAAATATGTACCATTTCTAGGAAAGTTCTTTTGTACCAATTATTAGCTCTATCTAAAATTATTGCATTCTGCCAGTCCATAGCGTGTCCAGCAGTGTTTACATGTTGAGAGAGTGCACAATAAAGAACACCTCTTCTGGCGTCACTTTTATGAGAAGTGATACGACCAATTAGATTTCTACATGTATGTCCTATGTAGACTAGATAAATTACAAATAGCTAGTGATAAAAAATTTCCGTAAATATATATTTGGAAATATTTCGGGAAATATATCTGGAAACTTAGGAAATATATAGAAATATTGGAAATATAAAAAAACTATAAAACTCAAAAACTTAACATTTAATAAAAGTTTATTATAGGTTATATAATAAATGGTCAGATTTGGCCAGAAATTTACAATTTTGAGAAACGAGTTTAATTTCCGAAGTATTTAAAACCAGGCAAAAAATATCTGGCTTCAAATCTAAGTACGAATGGTATTTGGTAAGACAATTGCGCGAATAAAACAAAGTTAAAAGCAAAATAATAATTAATCAACAATATATAATACTATGCTACTAAGATAAAGTGGACGATACGATCGATAGAATCGCAAACTTACCGATTTTTTAGCCAGTAACTTTTTCTCTTCTATCCGATAGCAAATTTGGATTTTTGACATTTCAAATGGGGTTATTTATACATGAGTGAAATTGTCATCCAAAAGTTAAAACGCAAAATATATTAATATAAATAAAAACTTTTAGTATTAAAAATACAACAAAGAAAACAGTTAAATCTCTAAAAAAGTAATTACACACGACCACGAGAAACAAGTTGTGCAACTTGATCCAGAGGCATATTTTCATTGATATCATCCACATCTTAAATATTGAATTTAGATTCAATGCTGTTTTCATGGAAGTGCAATTGAACTTTTTCTAAAGCAAGCAATGGCCAACAAGCAATAATTGGTGAATGCTCGAGATCGAGACTTGATTATTGGTAGTCGTAATAATATATGTACTTTTTCAAAAATAATGTTTTTCTACTACTGTATAAATAAGAAAACTTTGTGGTCCTAGCAACGCGAATGATAACGAAAGAGAACCTTCGTGTTACCTGGTTGCTAAGCGTTGCTAGCTACGAAAGTAATATTTTCAGCGCCTGGACAAAAAAGTAAGAGTAAAAAAAAGAAAATATGCTTGTGGGAAATATTAGGATTTATTTATAAAAGTAACTAATTTATGACAAAATATTTTTAAAAACTAGGTTCGGTATTAACATTAAAAGTAATTGTGCAATTTGAGCAATTGGCAATAGAAATTGGAGGAATAATACTTGAATTAACAGTTTTAAATTTGTTGTTGGGGTATCGTTATCACCTTTAACTACGTTAATATTCATATTTTTCACTGTTACTTCATTAGAGGAAATATTGGTAGGAATTTCGTGTAAAATCTTCTTTGAAATTTCCACCTTATTACTATAGGATTCAGCAATATATCCCTCCGCAACAGAAGAAGACCTCCAACCTCCATGCCTTTTAAGTCCAAAATATCGACATCCGAAGCATTGGCAAGGAACGTAGTTGACGTTCTTCTAAAAATGGCCAGTGTATCTACTGATGTCTTCAAGCTTCAAAAACTTCGCAATTTCTTTAGGTACATTTGAAATAGTGTGCTTTCCAATAACTTGATTAACACATTTACCTCTTTCATAACGATACAATAAAGGCTCATCTAGAGCATTCCTTGGTCTCAGCAATATATTCCTGTAGAAATCTGACATAAGGAACTGAGCCTTCATCGTTGGTTACTACAAAGTTTCTTTTAACTTTTTTTTAGACTCCACTATTTTTACTATAGCCACGTCATTTCTTATTTCTACATCCTTAGCTTCATTCTGTATATTTCGTCTGTCCGGCATCCCCATCCACTCCCATAATGTCTATTACTTTCATTGCTAAGTAACTTTGATCAGGCGCGTTAAGTAAAAACTTTATGATTTCTTTTTTAACAATTTTTGACTTTTTGCCTCATAACCATCGTTTTTCCTTTTAATAAAAGCAACTAGTTTCTTAAACTCCGAAATATCTTGATTTTTGTTTACGGAAATTGTTAACTTGAGCATGGAATATACAGACCAGAGGGTTGGTGGTGATAAAGACTCGGATTTTTCTTGAAAATACGCCAACATCACATTCTCGTCAATCCGCCCCACATTTTTTGTAGCAAGCCATTCAGAAAACGATTTATATGTTTGATGGTACCTCTCTTTAGATTTGTCTGGCAGAAGTGAGGCACACGCAAGGTCAGCTGCCTTTTGGATGTCATTTTCATATTCATTTAACATTTTAAAATGGAAATGGATTTATACTAAATTAACAATAATTCAAAATCTGACAAGTGCTGATGACAGACAATGTCAACAATAAATGTGTTGCTATGGATTAATTTTTAACAGGTAAAATTTTAAAATCTCTGATATTTCTATTAAAACATGATGTTAATGATTATTAAATTATGCGATACATAGAACAGTAGCAGAAAAAATATAATACATTACACGATGCGAAAGGCCTTTCAAGTGTTCGGAGGTTTTAAATAGCCTCGGCTTCGCCTCGGCCATTTAAAAACCACCTCACACCAAAAAGTAAACTTTCGCATCTTGTAATGTAAATAACTATTCTAATGTAAAATTTGTAGTACACAAAAGGATAAGAAATATGTAGAAATCTTTGTTTTAAAGGTTTTAAAGGTTTTTTTATATTTTCTACATTTCCAATATTTTTGAGACACGTTCGGAAATTTCCAATATTTCTATTTCCATGGAAATAGAACAGCACATATAATTTTTATAAAATCGATGTACAGTAACGGCCATTAAATCTTGATCTTTTTCCATTTCAAAAAATAGGCTTATGCCACCTTCTACTGAATATAAATACCTGTTGAAAAACCTAATAACGAAACAGGTGTCCGTTGTCAGTGTCTAAATATATAAAAAAATGTTAAACTTAACTTTGAATCAAAAAGTATTAATTATTCATTATATTAAGCAGAAAGGTTGTAAGGGTTTAATTTTGTCGATGCTATGTTATGGTGAATGCGCTGGTAAATGGGAAAATAGTCTACAGCATTAAATTATTATTTTTTTTTAATATTCGAGCTAATCTATCTTGGATGCGCTGACGAGTGGTTGGTCCGATTTTTATTTTCAACTGCTGCAGCCGGCCTGGGCCATTTTGCATGGCGGCCGCTGGTGAAACAACATTGGTTTAATTTTTTCGGGAATATCGTGGTCATCCGAAGGGTTTTTAATTTAAATCATCCATATCTTTGCAAAGGCTCAGTTTTGTTGTTGTGTGAATATTTTTGAAAATTAATGGTGAAATTTGCAAAATAGTCTCTGAAAATCAGGTTTTAATTTTATTCAAGCCGCCCACTTCGAGGCCACATGTTAACCTAAGTAAGTTTAATTAATTTCTTTTTTTTATCTGTTAAGCACTCATATTGATTGGTTTTTACTAATATTATTTTTTTGATTACTCTAATATTCCTACGTTTTATCGCATAATTTTTGAATGTTGGGAAAGTATTCAGAAAAAGGGCTATTATTCTCAATACAGTTTGTGTTTTTTTTCAGACGAAGGCGGCTAACACTTTATTTTAGTTATTTTAAAATCTTACAGGCACTGGCTTTAGTTTTTAATTTGGAAAATAAATTTGGTCGTCTGGCCATTTTAATAGTTTTTTTCTTTAATGTTATACATATCTTTTTTTTGGGGAATTTCTTAATCAGTTTTTGGGTTAATTGGCAGTTGATAATTAGTTTTTCTCTTGATTGTCTGTTTTAAAGCCTGTAATTTTTTTTAAATTTTAAGATGGATCATTATTGTTCCGTACTTTCTTTGCTAAGTAAGCTTTAGTTAAGAATACAAAAGATAACTTTAAAACTGTTGAAATTTAATTATTAATTTTGATATGCGCTTTATATTTATGCTTTTATTATTATTCACATCGCTGCTCTGCTAGTTCCCAACATTCAGAATGTCTGCAATCGATTTTCTCTGTGGCACTCGCCCAACTGCACATCTTTAACAAAGCCGCCTTAAGAAGACGACATGTCGCCCGCAGCCCGATCGAATTTCGCATGTTATCCGGATAAAATAAAGGTACTTTGATATTGACAGTCGAATAGTATACAGTCTGTCCGAAAGTGTTCTTACATGTACAGGGTGATCAGTTAAGGGTAGCGAGCGGCCATATCTCATAAGATATTGGTCGTATAGATTTGAGAAAAAAAATCATAATAAAAGTCGCCAAGAGAAATTAGTGGAAATTATTTTCGAATTTGTCAAACGTCCGCTAGAGGGCGTAACAACCAACACCAAGTAGAAAAATGGGATTTTTATAGAAATTTGTCTAATGAAAGTATATCGATGATATAATTTTCATATGTACTGATCATTCCCCTACATTTTTTGTCTAAAACGTTTTGTTCTATCTATCAAAATAAAGCGTGGGGAAGTTCAATTGTTTTTTAAACAAACCAAGATTTCTCCGTTTCTTTTTACCGATTTTAGGAAACTTAGGCTCATATGAAAGAGCATAATTTACACTACAAAACGCTTATTTGGTTTTGAATTTTTGACTTTTGCTGTCGGCGCTAGATGGCGTTAACTGAAATGGTAGCAAATTTTTGAGTTTAAAAAAAAAAACAAATGTAATGGTATATTAATTTTTATATATTTTAAAAGAGGATAAATTTCTCGATAATCTAATGAAAAGAATTTTTTATCTACCTTTTTTTGAACCGTTGATATTAACCAAAATATAATTTTTTTACATTACAAGCTTAAAAGTGGCCATAAAGTATCTTTTGCTTTTTTCCCTATCTTTTTAATAACGTCAGAAAAAATTAAAACGAAATCAGCAAATTTCGGTTTTTCTGGGATATCTCCGAATGTACTCGGCATTTTGCAACTTTCAAAGTGGACATGGTTAGTTACGCAAAACACAACTTTGCCATAATTTAACCGACTTCGTATCTCTTACTGTTTCGAAATCCCTATGCATGCACTCGAATCTGTGGCACCTTATATATATATATATATATATATATATATATATATATATATATATATATATATATATATATATATATATATATATATATATATATATATATATATATATATATATATATATATATATATGCCACAGATTCGAGGTGCTCTAAGGGATTTCAAACCGTAAGAGATACGAAGTCGGTTAATATGGTAAAGTTGTGTATTTGCATAATAACCGTGTCCACTTTGGGAAAATTACAAATTCGAGTACATTCGGGGATATCCCGAAAAAGAAATTCCGATTTCATTTTATTTTTTCTGACGTTATTAAAGATATGGAAAAAAAGATACTTTCTTATGGCCACTTTTAAGCTTACAAAACAGAGTTGAGAGATTTTTCGCACGACGTTTTGTTTTCGTTAAACAATCATCAACTTTTTTTTAAATACGGATCTAGGTTATATATATATATATATATATATATATATATATATATATATATATATATATATATATATATATATATATATATATATATATATATATATATATATATATTATATATATATATATATATATATATATATATATATATATATATATATATATATATATATATATATATATATATATTTATATAGACATAATTAAAAGTAGGTACGAAACAAAAATAATATAATAATCTGTAATAAAATGCAATGGAATTTTACTTTTATAAAGTAGGTAAAGTGCCATGCAAAGTTATAAACTAAATAAACACAGAAAAGTGACTGCATAAAGTAAATTATGACTTTATAGCTGGAACTGCACTGACGAATATGAAAGAAGCATTTGTTGGAATAAGCTGCAAGGATAAAATTTATTATTTAAATATGCTTTTGTGTGAAATTTAACTTTAATCTAAATAAAACCATTTAAATTTAAATATCGTTATTAAAATAAAAAGGTAAAAAAAATTACACAAAATTATGAAATAATATATTTTTTATATATACCGTAAGGAAAGGATCAAAACGAAATTAAAAAATTGTACAAACCATTTTTTTAAGGGTTGGTGCCATAAGAGTCCATAATTTGTTTCGTACTTACTTTAATTTTCTATTTGTTGGTTAATTTAATAAAAAAAAAAACATTATGTTTACAAATTAACCTTTTTTGTGTATTTTTTTTTATCTCTATGACAGTCCACGAAGGCTGATGCCTAAGTACTAACGTACCGTGGGTGTCTTCAGTGTGGTGAGAGGGAGTTTGTTCACACGGGACTTAAATTTTTGGAGATTGGGAGGAGAAGGTAAAACTTCTGCGGGCAGCAGGTTCCATAGTCTTGACACTCTAGGGATGAAGGAACGAAGAAAGCGGGAAGTTCGGGGCCTCTCTAACTGAACTATAAAAGGATGCATAAAAGTTGCACTACGTGTTGCTCTGTTAGGAGCTGCCAGAGAAGGAATTATACTGGCCAACTCCTCTGAGCAGAAGCCGTGAAAATACCTATAGAAGAGCGACAGATCCCCTACAGCTCGACGGTGGGCAAGAAGAGGAAGCCTTTCTGTGAGCGTTGGATCATTAATAAGACGAACGGCTCTTCTTTGAATGGAGTCCGGAATGCTAAGTGTTGTAGGGGACGCCATTCCCCAGACATGAGAACAATATTCTAAAGAGGGTCTGATTTCGGATAGATATAGAGTGTACAAATTAGAAAAAGAGAAATATTTTCTGGCTCGAAAGAGAAATCCAATCTTTTTTGAAGCTGCCGAAGCTATGGATAAAATGTGTTTGTGCCAGTTGAGGTTATTCTCAAAAGTAACGCCGACAAGTTTAAACGACTCTTTGTTCTGCAGAACTTGGCTGCTCATATGTAAGGGATGTGCATTTGCAGACTTTTTTCGCGACAGGGAACATGACTGTGTTTTCGAGGCATTAAACTGAACAAGATTTTTGGCGCCCCAATCCAAGATAAGTTTGAGGTCTTGTGAAAGAGATATCTGCATTGACCTGCGCTTGTTTTCGAAATCATGATTACACGGTGGCTTAAGAAATTGAATACTAGAGTGGAGGGTACTATCGTCAGCAAATTTATGAATGGGATTGATTGTGGAAGAGAAGATCGTTAATGTGTAGAAGAAACAGCGTGGGTGCCAGCACTGAGCCCTGGGGCACCCCAGCATTAATTTGGTAGAAGCTGGAGGAATGACCATCTACATTAACTGATATACGTCGGTTAGAAAGGAAACTGGAAAGCCAAGAGCAAAGCTTAGATGGAAGACCGTAAGAAGGCAGTTTGTTAAGAAGCCCATCGTGCCAGACCTGATCGAAAGCTTTGGATATGTCAAGAGCAACGATCTGGGATTCACCAAGAAACTCAAGGGACTTGTTCCAGTTGTGTGAGACAAAGGAAAGAAGATCAATGCCCGTGTCGTAAGAGATTCGAAAGAAGCGAGTTAAGATGGGTGCAACCTCGGGAGCACATTTTTTTAAGACGATTGCTGGTATGCCATCCAGCCCAGACGATTTTTTAGTATTAAGAAAAGAAAGAATACGCTTGATCTGTTTAACTTTAAAAATTATATCGGACATTTTATGAGAAACAGGGACAACTGTTGGAAGGGGAAGATTAGTAGGAGGATCAAGCGTAGAATTGGCAGCAAATTGTTTGGCAAATAGTTCGGTTTTCCTTTGGAGGTAGAGACAATTCCATCTTCGGAGATTAGGGGTGGAAAAGAATTTGTGCAAAAGTTCTGACTAATATTTTTGGCAAAGGACCAGAAAGTTTTACTGCCATTTGAGCAAGAGAGAACTTTATCTTTTATTCGATTGTTAAAATGGTCTTTTGCTTCTGAGATATTCTGATTATACTGATTTCTCGCTTCGATGCTAGCCTGTCGATTTTCGGGAATGGGGTTTTCAAGAAACTTTTTGTGGGCTTGAATTTTTAAAAGTCTGGCTTTGTCACAGGATTTAGAAATCCACGGTTAGTGATTTGAAGAAGTTATTTTGGTATTTTAACAAAACTCAGTGAAATAAAAAAATATATTAGGATGTAATAATTTTATTAAAAAAATTACGATTTTTAACTGAAAAAAAAATTATTAAACATAACCTGGACTGAGGTTTATAGCCCAGTATGTAGGTAATTTTCATGACTTTAATTTGTAGCCGGTTAAAAGATGTTTTAGAGGGTAATTGTAATTATCTGAATATGACTTTATAGTTTAAGACTCGGAAAAATTGTGCAGAGATTAAGGGTGAAGGGTTAAAAATGGCAAAAACGTGTTTTTTGCTTCTCTAAGCGCCATTGTTAATTTTAAGGGTGAAGTTTTAATTTTTTTTTTTGGGGTATTTAAAAAACTTATAATTTGCGCTCGGCTTAAAATGATTTGGTCAATTTGTTTCTGAAAAAATCGAAAAACCTTTAAAAACAGCCATCAAAAACAATTTTTTTTTTACCCATTGCATATATTTTTTAATTCTGAATTAAATGAGAGGTTCTAAAGCATGATCGAATAATTTGTTGCTAGGATAATTCGGTTTTACTAATTTTAGAGCCCTAATCTATTGGGCTATATCTTTTTGTTTATAAATATTTTAGGTTTAACAAACTGTCTTTTGCTTTTTCGAGACCTATATTTTACTAATTTGGATCAACGTAATAAAAAAAAGAAATATTCAATCCTTTGTTTTGAACCCTGAAAAACGGTAGTTTTTTGTTAATAAACAATTGGAGCCGGAGCACCAACTGCATAAGTTAAAAAAAAATTAACTTAGAAATATGAAAAGCTGACTTTAAAACATATTTTTCTTGAAAAAAAGGCATCTCTACGACCAATAGCAACCGAGTTGGCATTTTTTAAAATAATATCTCAGTTTTTCTAATAATTAAGAATTAATTTGGACGACATTCGATGGTATAATACTTGAACTTAACAAAAAGCATAATAAAAAGTTGTAATATTTGATTATATTGCTAAAAGATGCAGTCCTGAATCTAAAAAAGTGATGTTTCTGTGAATTTTGCTACATTAACCTAACAAAAAATACCTGGTCTTTAAAGTCAAGCAAAATTTTAAAACCCTTTTTTTATAAATAAATAAATAAATAAATTTATTAGCACATTACATATCAAAAATACATTTATGATTGTCAAAGGATGCTAAATATATTGTCAAAAATACTATCTAGTCATTTTAATAACAAATAAAACACACAGCAAAGACAAGAATATGTAAACATATAAATTAAAAATCAAAAATATATAAGACAAAAACTCTTGATAATTATAGAAAGCTTGATTAATTAAAAATTTTTTTTATCTTAGGCTTAAATTTCTTTAAGTCTAAGCCCCTTTATAATCTGGCAGTACGTTAAAAAGTTTAATGGCGGTAAAGTAACAGGTTGCTGTGTTCTGGAAGTCGATGAAACGGTATTACCAAATGATGTTTGTTTCTGGTATTATAATTGTAAAAATCTGAATTCAAAGCAAAATTATTCTCTTTAACAAACAATAAACAATTAAATATAAACAGCGATGGTAAAGTCATGATTTTAAATTGTCTTAAACCAGGGGCTACAGTGAGATTTTTCATCCCGCCTGCCAGAACCCGCACAACTCGTTTTGGATTACAAAAATCCTATCACTCCCCCCCCGAATCTCCCACAGCACTGTCGCATATGATATAATACTATAAAAATTACTATAGTAAAAAGTTAATGGAGTCTCAAGAGTTGTTGAAGCAAAAGTTTTCTGATCATAAAAACTGCGGTATTGAACCTTTTAGCCAGATATTCTGTATGGTGAAACAATTCAACCTACTATCCAAAAATACTCCCAGCAGCTTTACACTTGAGTTATTGTTATTTCCGTTAAAAATAAGATTTTGTGTTTTAGAACCGTTAAACAAACCATTCGCTCTTAACCAATCGTCGCACTTTTATGGCACTTTCACTAAGTTCTAAAACGGCCTCATACTTAAAACAAAATTAACAAAGATGTATCGTCTGCATATAGAGGGAAAATATGTCTGCAGGAATATTTTCGCAAGTCATTAATAAATACAAGAAAAAAATAGGCCCCAAATTTTTGATCCTTGAAGAACTCCTATATTTATCGGCAGCTGCTGTGAGGATTTTCCATCCCGGGGAAAAATAACCGCCTGAAACCTGTTCTTAAATGGGGCTAAACAAATCCAAAGCCGATTCCTTATCCCTAAAACTCGAGCTTCTTCAATAAATATGAATGATTGACATAGTCAAAAACCTTGGTAAGGCGTTGCACAAGGACATAATTATCCATAGCATAGATAACCCTTTCAATAATTTTTATTATCGCCATCGTGGTGCGTCTATTTTTCGATATCAAAATGCAATCTTAAAAATATTTTTTCAAAAAAGGACAGGTGACAAGGATAAGTCGAATTGAGATCTTATGAGTTGCCGTTTCCAAATTTTTTGCAGTTTCAACAAATTTCTTATTTGCTACTCGTTTAACTTTTAATGTCAACGGTATATTGTTTTTTAAAATCTTATATAATTCTTTATTTCATTTGATGCTTATATTTTTAATTATGGAGACAGCTTGAATTTTATTTCTCATAGATTTTAAATCTTTATTAAACCATTTTTTAAAATTCCATTTTCTTTACTTTACAATTTTTCGGGAAAACAGTCATAAAATAATTTAAAAATACATCAAAAATACATTAAACAATTCGTTTGCATCAGTTACACTATTCAAAGACCCCAGTCATATTCAAGTAACAAATTTCTAAAAACTTAAGTTTTTTTTTCGGATATAGCCCTGACTTTTTAATTGGATGCTTGAAACCTTCGGACTTATATTTACATTTGTTATAATCCCAAAAATATCCGAGAGACAAATCAAAACTTTAATTTAATTAAATTATAATGAATATTTTTTTACAACTTTCCCCCTAGGCATTTTTATTTAATCTTGAGACCCTAGTTGGATCCTTTATCATATGCTTATAGTTAAATGAATCTATTATATCCAAAAATTCTAAGCACCCTTGTTTTTAAATTTAAAATATAAAAATTAAAATCACCATTAATGACTATTTTACAGTCGGTATAAGATAATTTATAAAGCATTTTAGAAAAATTTTGCATAAATACATTCTCATTTGATGGGCCCGGAGATCTGTATATCGTACAAATATTATAATCAGGCAGTTTAAACCTGCACACTAAAAGAGCTTTTTCTATACATAGTCATTTAAACAATTTATAGAATTTAAAATTAATACCTTGTTTACATAATAAACGGTTGTGTGTATTCGGATCTACAAAAGGTGGCAACATTGTATCCTGTTTGACAATTTTGCTGTATCTCTAAAAATAAAGTAGTGGTTATTTAAAGGATTTCGAAAAAAGTACTTCAAAATGGCTAAGCCGTTTTTTAAAACTTAGGATAGTTAAAAGATATTCTTGGGCTATAAATTTATAATATTTAAAGTTTTGTTAGTTCTAGAAATCGCCGCTAAAGGTTTTTTTCAACATTCCACAGAAATGGAAATTTTTTCTTTAAATAAATGCATCGGTGTGATTTTTTTCATTAAAAAGAAGCTAAATGATGTAAACAAGCAACATCATATTTCGATATCTTGTTCCTTATCTTAAATTGAAGCCAAATTTTATACGTCAATATCTCAAGAACCATAAAAGCTACAAGAAATTTATATATTATATATGTCGTTTTTTACAGAAGAAAAGAAATAAAAAAATCGAATTTCAGGTTTTTTTAAAGGTATACCTGAAATTCAATTTTTTAATAACTCGAAAAGTTTTGCATTAAAACGAGAATATTATGTAACCTAAAACCTGTAAAGAACTCCAGTCATTTTTTTGAGATTCTGAATAATGTAGAAATAGGAAAACGATACTTTCGTAAGCTTTGATGTAAAAAGTCTATATAAAAATTTTGTACCAATAGAAGAATCGTTAAGCATCTTTCCCGGGCCAAGCTCAACGAAGATGATACCTTAATAGAACGCACCACCCTGCCGCTGGATGGGTGAGGGAAATTCTTGAGCTGTGCCTCCGTAGTTCTTACTTTCAAGTGAAGATAAGTTCTATGCGCAAACGATGGATTTCAATGGGTTCATCGCTCTTTTCAGTGGTAGCAAACATATTTTGGAATGGTTTGAGGAACACGCAATTAATACTGCACTAATCAAACCAAAGTTTGGCTACGATATGTTGACGATACTTTTATTGTATGGACAGGGAATGACAAGAACTTGAAGGTTTTTAAAAACATCTAAACTGTCTTCGACCATGTATGAAATTCACAATGGAAGAACAAAATTCAGCTCTACCTTTTTTTCGACGTTTTAGTCAAACGAAATAATGGACATATATATACCTCGGTATACGAAAAACCCACCCACACTGGACAATGTTTACACCAGAATTCCAATCACTCTAGCGAAACAAAGCGAGAAATCATACGTACTCTCTATAACCGCGCGGTGACCTATGCAACGTAAATCTCTGCAAGCCAAAAAAAGTAATATAACTAGGGATCTCAAGCAAAACGGCTACAGTAGAGATTGGTTAAAGAAACAATCGATAAATATCAAGAGAAAACAAGAACTCTTATTTGAACAAAACTAAAAGGAAAACATTTATGACTTTTCCCTATATAAAAGGAACTTAAAAGATCCGCAGAATGGATATTTTAACAATACAACAACATTTAAATCCCCCCAAAACCCCTCAGTATTCTTACTAAGAAAGACCGGACAATAATGTTTCAAAAAATGACTGTATCTACCAAATTCCTTGTGAATGTGGTGAAGTATACATCGGGGGAAAAAAAAAGACCGCTAAAAAGTTGATTAAAGAACACAAAAACATACGGAACGAGGTGAAACGTCGAAATCAGGGATTGCCGAACACGCATGGTCAAAACAACACCGTATACAATGGTCAGGAAAATCATGCATAAAGGGAAAACCCCCGGAAGAGAAGAAAATTTAAAGCTTAATAATTGCAAACAATCAAAATGTATTTAGCAAACCTATGTAGACATTCCGAATATCTGGCTGCCGTTGCTGAACCGACAAGTCGGTCAAGCTTCGGTGAACAACGATGGAAAAAAGGTCGTAGCTTTTAAAATAGTTTTAGTTATCACTTGAAAACGTTGTGTATCAATTAACAAATAAAGACAATGAAAGCCCCAAAATTTTAGTGTTATTGAAACCATAACATTGTCTAACACTTTTAAAGCAACTTCAAATATTATAACATTTATAGCCCAAGAAAAGCTCTTGTCAATTAGCCTAAGCTTGTTAAAAAATCGGCTTAGCCGTTTTAAAGATACAGATTGTTTTTTTCAAAAACCTTAAAATACCCTCCACCTCATTTTTTTTTGAACTACAGTTAAAATTGTCAAAAAAAAGGGTTTAAATTAGCTCGACTTTAGAAAAAGATAGATAGATAGATAGATATAATTTATTGCCATAAAATATACATCTCGAATCTCTTACGACAAGGGCATTTCCCGGGGTTGAAGGTGTGCAACTGTCCCCCAAAAAGGGTCAAAAGTCTCCCTTCTCTATAGACCTATATCTCTTCTTTCAGTTGTTTAAAAGTAATGGAAAAATTCATTAATTCCCAAATCTTAAAGTACCTGGAAAAAAAACGATCTTACATGATGACAATATGGTTCCCGTCGGGGGAGATCACAGCTGATCTTCTTTCCTTTGTCTCACACAACTGGAACGAGTCCCTTGAGTTTCTTGGTGAATCCCAGATCGTTGCTCTTGACATACCCAAAGCTTTTGATCAGGTCTGGCATGATGGGCTTCAACAAACTTCCTTCTTACGGTCTTCCACCAAAACTTTGCTCTCGGCTTTCCAGTTTCCTTTCTAATCGACGTTTTCAGTTGTGTAGATGGTGTTCCCCCCGCTTCTACCAAATTAATGCGGGGGTGCCCCAGGCTCAGTGCTGGCACCCACGCTGTTTTTTCCCACCATTAACGATCTTCTTTCTTACAATCAATCCCATTCATGTTTCTGACATATACCTCCACTCTAGTATTCAATTTTTAAAACCGTGAAATTCTGATTTTGAAAACAAGCGCAGGTTGCAGATATCTCTTTCACAAGACCTCAAACTTATCTTGGTTTGGGGGCCCCAAAAATCGTGTTCAGTTTAATGCCTCAAAAACACAGCCATGTTCGCTGTCGCGAAAAAAGTCTGCGAATCTCTTTCCTTACATTTTAGCGGCCAAGTTCTGCAGAACAAAGAGTCGTTTAATCTAGTCGGCGTTACTTTTGAGAATAACCTCAACTGGAAAAAAACACATTTCATCCATTTGCTTCGGTAGCTTAAAAAAATTGGTTCCTCTTCCGACAGAAAATATTTCTCTTTTCCCAATCTGTACACTTGTATGTATCCCCAAAACAGACCCTCTTTAGAATTTGTTCTCATGTCTGGGGAATGGCGTCCCCTACAACACTTAGCATTCTGGACTCCATTCAAAAAAGAGCCGTTTGTCTTATTTGATCCAACGCTCACAGAAAAAGGTTCCTCTTCTTGCTCATCGTCAGTTAGGGGATCTGTCGCTCTTCTATGGTATTTTCACGGCTTCTGCTCAGAGGAATTGGCCAGTATAATTCCTTCTCTGGCAGCTCCCCAAAAGAGCAACACGTAGTGCACATGCATCCTTTTACAGTTCAGTTGGGGGAACTTCCCCCTTTCTTCGTTCCTTTATTCCTAGGTGTCAAGACTATGGAACCTACTGCCCCGAAGTTTTCCTTCTCCTCCCAATCTCCAAAATTTAAGTCCCATGTAAACAAACTCCCTCTCACCCACTGAAGAAACCCCCGGGACGTTGATTAGGCATCAGCCTTCGTGGACTGCCCAAGATCAAAAAAAAAAAAATTAAGTATAAAGGGGGGGTCACTACAAAAAAAAAATTTAAAAAAAATGTTTAATAAAACAAAAATCAATAAAATATCATATAAATACCATCATATACACAAAAATTGAAAAACAATAAAAATGTACAAAAAATAAAATATGTAAAAAAAAAAATTTAAAAAATAAAGACAAATACCATACAGAAAAATAAAATTGCACCTACGCTATAAAACAAACCATATTTTGTAAAAATAAAAATAAAAATATTTACATATAAAAAAATGAGATATAAATAAACCAGAAAAAAGCATTAACAAAAAAAACGCTTAGTGTTGCATAAACTCTGCAACTGAATAAAATGCTTTATCAATTAGAAACTCCCAACTGCATTCTTAATTTTCCTCCATGCATATGCCTTAAATTTTGAGGAAACTTATTATAAAGGTAAGACAGCTTAAAAAAGGGGAGTTTTTAAAAAAAAAGATGTCCTGTGTAAAGGAATTTCGATCCCCTTTATTGTTTCTTGTGTTGTAGAGTTAGATGCTCCGAGTCTTTCAAACAATTCCCCATTTGCATTCACATAAGACACACTTAAAAATGAAACACAAGGCAAAGTAAGGATCCTTTTCTGAACAAATATGGGTCTGCAACTTTCAAGCGGCTTAAGATTAAATATGTCTTAATATTCTTTTTGTCCCACA
>JAHBCN010012136.1:0-5000 GCA_019359885.1 Listronotus oregonensis
GACAAATCAATACAAAACTTGCCAAACAGTACTTTAAGAGGGTGCGTTCCACTCCTAAAATCTAACAAGGGAAGGTGAGCCCAGTAGTACCAGACAAACTTAATTTAGCTTATTTAATACAGCAGTTTTCGATATACAGGCAGGGGCGTAGGAACGGCTACACCAGGCCCACCATTTTAGGGGGTTTTTTTAAAAAATTTTAAATTAATTTTAAAAAAGGAACTAAAAATTTACGTTGCGCATGAGTTTTTTCCAGTGAACCCTATTTTTTAGTATAACATTAAAAAGGTCTGTCCCACTGACCATCTGGTCGTCAAGAAATGATTCACTTTTCCCAATTAGTAAACTATGTAACAATTATGAAATCATTGTACGAAATAAACTTGATCTCAGTAAAAAAAAACGGAAAGAAAGACAAAATATTATTAAGATACTTGAAGGTTATGATTTTATTTTTTTAGTTAATATTGTTACAGACTTTAGTGTTTAGTTATTATAAATGTAAAAGTAATGCAATTATTTTATTTAGGTTAATAATTTATTAGAAATAGGTTACCTTAGTTTTTCCCTTTTTCAACGGCCATTGCGGATTATCCTGAGGGCGCTGGAGACCCCCCTTTTAACACTTTTCTGGCATCCTGTAAAAAAAGAATTCTTCCAGCAATTCCCCTAGATTTTCCCCAGACTTTTCCATTCTTTTCCACATTACTATATAAAGGGGAAGGAAATCGGCATGGGCCAGTCTAGTTTTGTATTCCGACGAGATAAGAAGTTGACACACAATTAAAGGTTGGACAGTTGTCATTATTACGTTACGTTAAAGTGTTACCATAGAAACGTTTGTAAACCAGATCCCCAAAAAAAAGGTTTAAAACCAGGATGTGTTTTTTGGGGGTGTCCTGGAACAATATTTTTCCCCAACATATTTTTAAAAATTCCCCTAAATCCCTTTCCCAAAAGGCTTTTCAAAATCCCAGCACAGATCTGCAACAGGCTACCACATTATAAAGAAACGCTTATGAAATTTTACCACTAATTTAAGCAGCGACCTATGTGATCAATTGACCACTTTAAAACTATACCTTAAAGCAGAACTTAGGAAAATTTTCAAAATAAAAAAATCTTGCTGACCTGATAATAATTAAATATCATAGAAATTCTGCAAGTTTCTCAAAATTATAACGGCTTGTATCTTGTTTTTAATTTTACCTGTTACCGTAGCAACGGCCGAAAGGAGTTTTTCCAAGTTAAAAATAATAAAAAAAACTATCTAAAAAGCTTAATGTCACAAGAAAGATTATTAAATTTGGCTCTTATAGCAATTGAGGAAGATCAGGTTACATAGTTGGGTCCTCTGAAAACTAAGAAAAGTTAATGAAAGGTCCAGTTGTAAACCAAATAATAATAGTAATAATAGAAATATTTTTTTAAGATTATTTGTTTAGAAAACAATCAAGCATAAAAATTAAGTGTGTCTCAGAATTACGCATAACTTAATGTAAAAAACCCCCCCCCCCCTTTTTTGGGTGTAAGGCTCACCCCTACGTCACTGTACAGGATGGTTCCCCCTAATTTTAAAAATTTCTAGATTAAAATAATTTATTTATTTGTTTTAATTTTTATTTATTTATTTATTTATTTATTTATTTATTTATTTATTTATTTATTTACGTATTGAACATTTAAAGGGTTTTTTTAATTTAAAATAAAACACTGGTTTTAAAGTTTCACATATTTTTATTCAGATAGATCTGACACGTGTTTCGGTCTCACGACCATTTTCAAAGATCTTTGAAATATGTAAAAATGTAAGGTTAAAATTGGTATTTTTAAAAATTTTAAAAAAGCAAAAATATAGTCTCCATCTTTATTTATTTGTAAGTTTAAAAAAAAAATATATTTTATTTAAGATTGTTAAAATTTTAAAATTTTTACTACCAAAAAAAGCAAGACCAGCAAGACCCTTGCAGCAAGACCAAGACCAAGACCAAGACCGGGTGGTGCAAGCCCCCAAAACCAAGCCAAATTCCCCTTTTGGGTTTTTAAAAACCCCAAAACCAAGACCAGGCTTTAAGCCCGGCCCAAAACCAAGACTAGCCCGGTCTTGGTTTGGGGCTTGTTTTTCTCATCATAGTAACCATGAAGGATTCATAGAGATGACCGTCGATTTTAACGAGTTGTTCTCTATCAGATAGATAAGACTCCAACCACAATAGTAGTGTTCCGGAAATGCCATATCCCCTAGTTTTTTAAAATAAAATGCCGGGGTTTAAACCCTTTTCGAACGCCTTACTAAAGTCTGTATATATGGAATGAGTTTCAGCTCCTTCTTCGAAGGATTTATTTATAAAAAATTTGGGATAAATGAATAGGTTTGTATCGAACAAATCCATGTTGTTGAAAAACTATTATATCTTGAAACTTGCTGGGGGTTCACCTTTGATAAAGTATTCGAAAAGCTTAGGAATACCCGATAAAATTGTAATTGGTCGATAATTTCTGACATCATTCTTATTTCCTGATTTATGAATAGGGCAAACATATGATGAACGTTTATTTACAAAAGTAAAAGTTTAAGTAAATAATCTAATCCTGCTACTACCCTTACACAAGACTATCAATTTAAAAGATGTTGAAAATGGCTACCATCAGCTTCCATGCCGTAACAAAGATTTTTCTCAAAACATTCTCGCACATTTTGGGGTATTTTGGAAGAAATTTAATTACATTCAAATTTGATTAATTGAAACGCTTTTTCCTTTTTTTTGATCCCCCCCCAAAAAAACCCCTGGTAAAAATTGGCCAAAAAGGGGGCGTACCTTTTTTTTCCCCTTTAAAAATAATTTTTGGTTTTAAGATAAGTTAGTACCTATAATTTGGCCTCTAGTAAATCTATTATTAGAAAATATTTATGTTAAAAAGACAATTAAATAAACCAAAAAAAGAAGAATTCCATATTCCTTCCTCCTCCATAAAGAGAGGTGCTACTTGGCTCCTCTTTCTTTAGGGGTGAAAGGGTAGGACGTTAAAAAAAATTTTTAAAAAAAAAAAACACGGATTCTCCTTGTTACTTAAAAAAATTTTTTTTGCACCAAAAATTTTGATATTTTGCTTATGGATACTCTGTCTTTCGAAAACCATGGACTCGAATCGACTTAATGTAGGTATGTACATACATGAAGAGAATCAAAAGAGGTTTCCAACAAGGTACAACTCGACCCCCATTCCATTTAAGATTTTAAGGTTGCACTTCGCCCTAGTCAAAGGGTTGCCGCTAGGGGTTACTGCATATGACTAAAAAGAGTGATACAAGCGTTTTTCTTAAAAATGACGAAAAGTACCGAAAAAGGACCTTTGCTTGTTTTCGTTAAGCCACCCTGTATTTTGATAATAGGATAAGTGGAACTTAAATAATAACTAAATCCGGCCACCAGCAACGACAAACAATTCAAACGTTTGATAGCACGGAAGCAAAAATGGTTGTTTCGAGTGTGGAGTCAAAGAACTTATCTAGTATTTTAGTATTTTTTGTTAATGGGAAAAAGGTAAGCTTAGGTGGTTTTTTACCAATTAGTTATTGTTAAACTCTTACTGATAAGTTATTTAAAGAAATTTTCCCCAAAAAAAAGGTTTTGGTAAATAAAATCTAACAGCAAACCATTAGTACTTTTTTTTTTAAAGCATAAAACCCCAAAAAACCAAAATCCGTACAAAAATTAGCTTTTTTTTTTTTTTTTAAAAATTTTAAAAACAATTTTTCGGGGCCGGTTTAAAATTTTTTAAAAATAATATATTTTTCCCCCTAAAATTTTTTTAAAAAAAAAATTTTTTTTTTGTTTTTTATAAAAAAAAAATTTTTTTAATTTTTAAAAAATTAAACTTAACTTAATTTTTTTTTATTTGGGGGGAAAAATTTTGGAAAAACCTTTTAAGGGGTTTTTGGGATAAAATCCTTATCAAAAAGGCGAATGTAATTTATTTCGGGGGAATTAGCCCCAAAAAATGGGTCAAAATTAGGATAAAACCATTTTTAATTTTTCGAAGGATTTTGTATTTTGCCTTTTAAAAAAAAAATTTAATCAATATTAAAAAACCTATCAAAGAAATAAAACATGGTTTATTTTTAAAGTAAATTATTGTATTATGTAGGAACTGAATTACATTTTTCTGTTCCAGATTGAAGATAAAAATGTAAATCCTGAATGGACGTTATTATACTACTTAAGAAATAAATGTATCCTTTTATAAATAATATTTAGACATATTTGGTTACTATGTAGCTTTTTGTCTATAAAATTTAAAGCTTAGGTAATCTCAGGATTTTAAAACAAGCCGGGATCCCGAGATCCCGTACTTCAAACCATGATTACGATAAAATAATAAAAAGCATTATCTATATTTGGTAATTTCTAAAAAAGTATTTTTAACGGCTTATTTCACTGTGCAATGGACGTCTATAAATTTAATATTTACTAAATCATGATGTATAAACAAAAATATGGTTTAAATAAATGTTTACTTTATATACGATAAAACAAATATTTTTCCATATCCTGGAGTTGTGCCATTGTTTATGTAAACAAGTAAACAATTACTTTTTGGAAAAATACTTGTATGGTTTGAATTTCGTACTGTTTAAACGATGAAAATTATTAAGCTGGCTAAGCAGGTTTACCGCAAAATATTTTTTTTCTTTGGAAGACCTCTTTTGGCAACTTGATTCAATTCAGTCTATGTCAATTTTGGCAAATATCCATATCGAAAAACAATTGAACTGATTGGTTTATATTGTTGGCAAAAAGTTTTATTGTAAATTAAAGAATTTCTTATCTTATACGTCATTTTAAAGAAATAAAAGAGATATAAGGACGACCCACTATTAGGAACCCTGGCGTGTGTAAAGGAGGAGTTGGGGTTAGAGGGAGTAATTACCTGTACTTCTTGAATAAAAATACCAAAAGAGTTCCTTTAAACATATGTCCTAAAGCTTGTTTATTACA
>JAHBCN010012136.1:7500-15000 GCA_019359885.1 Listronotus oregonensis
ATATATATATATATATATATATATATATATATATATATATATATATATATATATATATATATATATATATATATATAAAATATATTTTATATATATATATATATATATATATATATATATATATATATATATATATATATATATTTACATTACCCCTTCAAAAAAATCAACGATAGGAGAGCCACTTTTTGGGAAACACTGTATACTTTATCAAAATACTTTCGTAACTATTTTTTGCAGTCGCAAGGTTCACTAGTTTTGATTTAATTAAATATTATTAACATTATCACAAATAAACTAACAAAATGGCAAAAAGTCAATAAACGCGCTATTGTTTTGTTGGCCTTATTACTTTTTGTATTCAATTTATGTTGTTTTAATTGATACGTCAAATTTTATCAATTATTATAAAAGTAAAATGGTTTTCAATATTTTATTCTTCACTTTCTTACGTTAAAACGAGGACGACAAAAATATATTTTTTTATAATAAACTATGATACCCTCAATGAAGTATAGATATAAATTTATACTGTTGCGAAAAACAATGATAACATACATTATTTTAAAGCAGCGTTTTACATGTATTTATTATAATATGCGTCGCTTCTATTTCTTAGCATTATACAGGGTGTTACAAAAAGGGGGAAAAAAATTTTAAGAAGATTCCATATCTTTTAAATGTAAACAAGTTCATATTAACATGGATCCCAAAAGTTTTATTTAAGTAAATTGGGTATGTAAACTTTTACGTCTTTAAAGTTTACCTTGCATATATCAAAAAAACCCTTGAGATATTGAGATGAATTTTGGCCAAAACAAATATATCGTTAAAAAAGGGCCGTGAGTGCCGGGGTTTTTGGTGTTTAACCCATTTCTTAGTTGTTCCGTCAACGTTGTCCAAGCACTGAAACATGCAAATGTTGCATTTCACAGCACCTTTTAGACAACGCGGGTGCCACCACGGACGTTATTTTTTAAATAACTACTACCTAAAGTGTCTCCCGGTACTGGGAATCGAACCCCGGGTCGCCGGGCCCGCGAGCCGAAACTCTGACCCCTACCCACCGGAGGACGTTTTTTGTTTGGGGGCTGCCGAAAATTTTACTGGCCAACTCCTCTGCAGAAACAATGAAAATACCATAGACAACCGACAGATCCCCAATAGTGATGGACAAAAAGGAAATTTTGAGATCTGTCGTCTTCTATAAGTTTTTTTCACGGCTTTTTTCAAAGGAGTTGGCCAGTATAATTCCCCCCGGGGGAGCCCCCCCAAAAACAACACGTAGTGTCTTTTTTGCATCTTTTTACAGTTCAACTTTAGAGGTCCCGAACTTCCCACTTTATTTGTTCCTTCATCGCTAGAGTATCAAGATAGGAACCTGCAGCCCGCAGAAGTTTTCCTTCTCCTCCCAATTCCAAAAAATTTTAAATCCCGTGTGAACAAACTCCCTTCCGCACTGAAGACACCCACGGTACGTTAGTACTCAGGCATCAGAGTTCGTGGACTGAGCTCTAAGGTATGTACCTTAACATTAACTTGGCAAAAGTCAGAAGAGTAGCAAGGTAATGGAAAAATTCATTAATTCCCAAATCTTAAAGTATCTGGAAAAACATAAGATCTTACATGACAGACAATATGGATTCCGTCACAGTAGATCCACAGCTGATCTTCTTTCCTTTGTCTCACACAACTGGAACAAGTCCCTTGAGTTTCTTGGTGAATCCCAGATCGTTGCTCTTGACATATCCAAAGCTTTCGATCAGGTCTGGCATGATGGGCTTCTTAACAAACTTCCTTCTTACGGTCTTCCACCTAAGCTTTGCTCTTAGCTTTCCAGTTTCCTTTCTAATCGACGTATATCAGTTAGTGTAGATGGTCATTCCTCCAGCTTCTACCAAATTAATGCTGGGGTGCCCCAGGGCTCGGTGCTGGCACCCACGCTGTTTCTTCTACACATTAACGATCTTCTCTCTTCCACAATCAATCACATTCATAGTTTTGCTGACGATAGTACCCTCCACTCTAGTATTCAATTTCTTAAGCCACCGTGTAATTCTGATCTTGAAAACAAGCGCAGGTCAATGCAGATATCTCTTTCACAAGACCTCAAACTTATCTTGGATTGGGGCGCCAAAAATCGTGTTCAGTTTAATGCCTAAAAAACACAGTCATGTTCGCTGTCGCGAAAAATGTCTGCGAATGCTCATCCTTACATATGAGCGGCCAAATTCTGCAGAAAAAAGAGTCGTTTAATCTAGTCGGCGTTACTTTTGAGAATAACCCAACTGGCACAAACACATTTCATCCATAGCTTCGGCAGCTTCAAAAAAGATTGGATTCCTCTTTCGAGCCAGAAAATATTTCTCTTTTTCCCAATCTGTACGCTCTGTATGTATCCCAAATCAGACCCTTTTTGGAATATTGTTCTCATGTCTGGGGAATGGCGTCCCCTACAACACTTAGCCTTCTGGACTCCATTAAAAAAGAGCTGTTCTTTTTATTAATGATCCAACGCTCACAGAAAGGCTTCCTCTTCTTGCACATCGTCGAGCTGTAGGGGATCGGTCGCTCTTCTATAGGTATTTTCACGGCTTCTGCTCAGAGGAATTGGCCAGTATTATTCCTTCTCTGGCAGCTCCCAACAGAGCAACACGTAGTGCAACTTTTATGCATCCTTTTACAGTTCAGTTAGAGAGGCCCCGAACTTCCCGCTTTCTTCGTTACTTTATTCCTAGAGTGTCAAGACTATGGAACCTGCTGCCCGCAGAAGTTTTTCCTTCTCCTCCCAATCTCCAAAAATTTAAGTCCTGTGTGAACAAACTCCCTCTCACCACACTGAAGACACCCACGGTACGTTAGTACTTAGGCATCAGCCTTCGTGGACTGTCCCAAGATAAAAAAAAAAAGAGTAACCATTTAAAACAACTAATATTAGAATGGAAACTGGAGATCCAAGACAAAATGAAGATGGAAGATCGTAGGAAAATAGTAGAAACACTAAGGTTATTTACTTCAATAAATTATTTACCTAAATTAAATAATTTTAACTTCCTACATTTATGATTTTTTTAATTCATAAAATATGTCCCTTAACATAATACTTAGTACGCCTGTGTGGTACCAAACTAGGATGCGGCGAAGGAGGATGTGGTGCCTGCACTGTTATGGTTTCTAAATATGATAGAGAACACAAGAAGGAAATGTATCCTTTTCTATTTTTAAATCAATATCTGAAATATATAAGGTGTTTCTTAATAACATGCTAATATTTAAGGGGGTGATTCATGGACCCATTTAAAGAAAAAAACTTCATATGGGTGTATGTCCTAAACGTCTTATCTTTTGAGATACAGGGTGTTACAATTTTAAAAAAAAAACTTTATCCATACCACTCATACCCATGATACTATTACTCGAGAAGATAAACCCACTTGGCGATTCAATTTCGTACGACGTTGCGCATGACGTCACTCGATGACAAAAATTCTGCTTGTCGGTTGGGAAAGCAGTGTTTTAAAGCCATTTTTAACGTTTATTGTATTTTGGCATTACTTATGATTATTATATATTGGTGTATGAGATATTCTATGATTATTATAATAGCTGTGATAATAGTATGTAAGATATTTCCTTAATTGTATGTGGGATTTAGGATCCGTGCTATGATAATAAGCCTTTAAAAATAAGGTATAGAATAAATAATATAAATGCCCGTTTGACATTGATTAAGGTTTAAAAAACGAACAACAAACGATTATAATTATTTAAAGTATTTTAATTTAAACATATGCAATATGAAAAGTATAAAGGCTTGTTAATTAATAATAAACTAATAACACTTTATAGCGCAAAAAAATGATTTATGGTTTTTATTTAAATAAATTTAGTTACCTACTTTAGACTAAAAAAATTGTTTTTTATTTAAAATTTTTAAAATTTTTTTAAATTTTTGAGTTTTATGCGCTATACCTACCTATAAAGGATAGCCTATATTTTTTATATTGCTTATGGGTAGAGGTTTAAAAAAAAATGACACTAAAATTTTAAAACAATTTTTTTTTATTTTTTTGAATAAAAAAGGTATTAAAAATTAACAAATTTACACAAAAAACCAAATTTAAAATTAATCTATTTTATAATTTTCGTCATTTTTCTCTTTCTTTTTTTTTTTTTTTATATCTCTATTTAACATTAGAATTTTAAAATACAGATTTGGCTAAACCCTTTTTTGGATTTTAAATAATTTTTAGTCAACTTTAATGTTTTTATTAAAATTGTTAAAAATGTGGTCGAGTTTTACGCTAAGTTACAAAATCTTGGTTTGGTTTAAAAAAAATAAATAAAAAATACACTAAATCCATCGAACATTTAAACCCCGAAATCGGAACCCATATTAAAACTCGCTGTTTCTGGGGAAATTTGTCATCGAGTGACGTCAGGCGTGCAGAAAATAGGCTTATCTCAGGGGGGTGGGTTTTTTTTTTTCGAGTAATAAAAATCATGACTCATACCTTTTTGGTATATTTTTATAAAATTGGGGGAGGTTTTTGGCATTAAAGAGCATTTTTGAACTAAGAAACATTTTTTAATTTGCCACGGGCGTCCGTACTTGACTCTGACTGGATATTTTTAAGGGAAAAAAAGTAGTCCGCCACTGCTTTCTTTAAAAAAAAATTTTTTGGAGTCCCCGGAAAATTTAAAAAAAATTTTGGGGTTTAACATTTTTTGTACGACAAAACCTTTTTAAAAAAAATTCCATTATTTTGCATCTCATTGAACCAATTACGAGAAAAAACGTCCTTTTTTTCCCTTCAAAAATATCTAGTCGGGGGCCAACGGACGCCACTTTTGGGAAAAAAAAAAAATGTTTCTTTAAAAAATGTTTAATTATAAAAAATTTTTTTTTATAAAAATATTTAAAGGGGTATGAAAATGACAATAAAAAAATATTTTTTTTTTTAAAATTTTAAACCCCCCTTGTCCCCCAAAAAAAGATAAGACGAAACACCCTGTATACAATAAGATTTTTAAATACCTAATTCGATGGTCTTTTTTAAAAGTCATTAATCTATATTTTTACATAACCTTTAGTTTTTGTACACATTTTTAGCTCACAGTAGTGTATTTTAAGAGGTTCTACAGCCTTTTGCTTTTTAATAAATTCTTAACTTTTAAAATTAGTCATATACCAGTAAATGCATGCTTAGCTCCAGTATGTTCAATGCACGGACTGGCAGTAACAACAGTGGAGGGTATAGGATCCACCAAGTCACGATTGCACCCGGTACAAGAGAGAATTGCGAAAGCCCATGGGTCACAATGCGGATTCTGTACACCAGGTATATTTTGCTTAATATCCAACTAAATAAAAAATTAGTAAAAAATTTTTTATTACTTATTAAAAAAATTTTTTAAAAAAAAAATTTAAATAGGGAGAGCCAAAAAATTTTCCCCAAAATTTTTTTTTAAAAAATTTTTCCTTTGAAAAACCTTTTCTCCTTCACAATTGAAAAAACCCAAAATAATTTAGTTATTAAACCTTGTTGGAATTGGTTTTTAAAAAAATCATATTATTTTACTTGGATCCCAATTGGGATTTCAGGAATAATAATGATATAGCTGATGCTTTATTTCATGTTTTAAAACATGTGTATGGGGGGCTGAATAATGGTGACATTGCTGCAGCAGTGTTTTGTGACTTCTCTAAGGCTTTTGTAATTCTTGCAACACTGCTGCGGGAGCTGTTTTGTTATGCTTTTAGGGAAATAACATTAAATTGGTTTTTTTTCCCCTTTTTTTGCAAAAAGCAGTTGGTGAGATCTCGAAATGGTATGTCTAAGGTGCTTGATATAAAGTATTGATTTTCTTAGGGCTCAGTTTTGGGTCCGTTGCTGTTCCTTCTGTAAATAAATGATCTAGCTACGATCGGTATACGCGGCCAGTTTACTTTGCTTGCCGATGACACTTCTATTTTGTGGTTGGGCAAAAAGACATCTGATTTAATGAATGTGGACCTACATGATTGGAGAGGTTTCAGACTTGGCCTCTGGATAGATGATAGATTGAACTTTGGAAAAGATCCCTTAAACCCTGTTTTTAAAATTTTACCCCTTTTTCTTTTTGCCAAAAACTGGTTTTTTTAAGGAAATGGGATTTTAAAAATTTTTTTCCCAGAAAGGCTTTTTTTTCATCAACCATTTCCCTTTTTTTTTGGAATTTCCGTTGGGTTTTAAAAGAATTGTTTTGCCAAAATTTTGAATTTTTTTTTTTTGGGAAAAGGCCCCCCCCCTTTTTGAAATTTTTTTCAAAAAAAAAATTTTTAAAAAATTTTTACAAAATTTTTTTAAAAAATTTTTAAAAAATCCTTTTCGGTTTTTTTTTATTTTGGGGTTTAAAAAGGAAAATTTTTCCCTTTTTTAATTTGGTTTTAAAAAATAGCCGCCCCCCGAAAAAAATTTTTTTTAAAATCTTTCTTAAATTTTTTTACAAAAGGAAAAATTTTTTTATTTTAAAATGGGCCCCAAAAAAAAAAAAAAATTCGTTTTTTTTTTTAAAAGTTTTCCCTTTTTTTTTGGTTAAAAAAGGGCGGATTTTTTTTGGGCCAACCCAAATTTTTCGGGTTGGAAAAAATTTTAAAAAACCCCGTCTTTAAAGGCCCAAACACCCCGAAAAGGGTTTTTTATCCTTTTTTTGGAAACCCGTAATTTAAATCAATTAGCAGAAAATATACCTTTTACAACCTTATTATTATTTTTTTTAATTTTTGGGGGGCCCTATCCCAAAAAAAAGTTTTTTATATTTGAATTTATATTTTTTTTTTATATATATATATATATATATATATATATATATATATATATATATATATATATATATATATATATATATATATATATATATATATATATTTGCCTTTGAAGGTATCGTTATGTCAATGTACACTCTTCTAAGACAAAATCCCAAACCGAAAATGGCAGACATGGAAGAAGCCTTTCAAGGAAACCTTTGCAGATGTACTGGATACAGACCAATTATTGAAGGATACAAGACGTTTACCGAAGAATGGGAACTCATACAAAATGGCAAAATGATACAAAATGGTGAAAGTAAAAACGGATGTGCAATGGGAGAAAAGTGTTGTAAACTTGAAGGAAACTGGAATGGTTGTGAAAGTAATGAAAATTATTTTAAAGTTGCTTCTTTGTATCAGTGTGGTAAATATGTTTACTCGTCTATGCATGTTTTATGTTAAGTTTTTTATCAATGGCCTTATAGATATATGTTTCTAAATTATTTTAGGCACCACCTCTTGTAATAACAAAAACTGTTGCAAACAGAACGGTAAGGAGTCAAAAAACAATGAACGTCTGTTTAAAACCGAAGAATTTTCTCCTTATCATCCATCACAGGAACCGATTTTTCCACCAGAACTAAAATTAAGTGATCAATACGACAAACAGTATTTAAAAGTAGTAGGTAAAGAAACTTTCTTAACTA
>JAHBCN010012136.1:20000-27251 GCA_019359885.1 Listronotus oregonensis
CGGATCAATTTTTTTTCTTTAATGGGGCCAAAATTCGAGGTTAAAGGTTGGTAATGTCATCTTGGACTTTAAATTTCTCGTGTTGTTGATTGATGTATCATGGTAACCTTTAAAATACGCGCGTTTAAAAGTTGGATTTAAACACGCATAGGCGTACTATAATTAGGCAAAATACTGTACCAATAAAAAAATATATAAAAAAAGATATTGTTATTTACCCGCCCTGTATTTTTAGGTTGAATATGTAAATTTGCAACCCGTTCTTCTCACAATTGAAGACGCTGTCAATCACAACTCATTCTTTGATGATGAATTTAATCTAACTATTGAAAAAGGTGACGTTGAAGAAGTGTTTAAGAATGCCGAAAATGTTATTCAGGTTAGTACTTTTATTACTGGTGCCACTTTGCATTATTGTGCCGAAACCAGCTTGGTACGGGTTAGGAAATTAATTTAATACCAAAATTTTTTAGGGCGAATCGAGAATTGGGGGTCAAAAGCATTTTTATTTGGAAACCCAGAGCTTTGTAGCAGTACCTATGGGAGAAGATGATGAAATGGAAATTTATGCTTCATCTCAGCACCCCACAGAAATGCAGGTAAAAAAATTATATATTTATTCATCGGAATATCAGAAATATTATGAGTAAATTTGATTATTATAACATGTTGCCAAATATAATTACTAGGTGTAATTAAGGGAGTGTAAAGAGCTCAGGGCAGAAAAATAAAAACTACTAACGTTTTTTAGTCAATTGTATTTAATTACTGACTGTACGCCCTTATATTAAATAGATTAAAGAAATATCTGTATTATGAAGAAAAACCACTCTGAGCTACACAATACTCTTGCTAAAATAATTCATAAGCTAAAAAAAAGTGTTTCTCATGTGACGGTAACTGCTTTTAATTTAAGTATCTGTATTCACAAATTTCAAATTAATATTTAAGTACAAAAGAATAAAAACCTAGTTGAAGAAACTATATAAGAAACATTATTTTAAAATCCATTCTTTAATATTTTTTCATATTTGTTTTAAATTGTAGAAAACTATTTCAGAAGTTCTAGGAATTCCCCAAAGCAAAATAAGTGTAAAGGTAAAACGTTTAGGAGGTGGTTTTGGGGAAAGAATGGAAGGCTACTATGACATCATTACCCATTGCAATTGCAGCTAAAAAGTTTGATAGACCAGTCAGGTAAAATATATTTATAATAAAAGTAAAAAGTATTGAGTAATACAAAAATTTATTTATTTATTTATTTATTACAAAGTAGGGGTACAAACAGACTTACATCCACTAGAGTACCCTCGTTTTAATAAAGTCTTTCAGTGGGTACATGTTTAATATCTAAATATAATTCAAAACTAAAACTAAAATATTATTAAACATGTTATTGATTTAAATTATTTATAAATTGGGACTTAATTCTACGTTTTTAAAAAAATGAACGGACAAACCTAAATACGTCATATCGTTACAGTGATTGTTAACATCTAACCATTCTACCGAGAGGCGAGTTTTGGCCGTAATTCGTATTTCTAAAAGGTACAGAAAAAAAATTCATTAAATCTAAGTGTTCTGTTATTATTGTGAAATTCTATATTTTCTATACACTTCTGGGACAAATGCAAGTCCCTTCATTATTTTAACGAAGATTGTTAAATCAGCAATAGTTCTCCTGTCTTTAAGAAGTAGTATATTAAAGATACGCATGAAAGGCAAATAATTTAAATTTATTTCGATATTTGTTTTGAAAGATAAATATTTTAAAAATTTATGCTGGACCGATTCGATTCTACTAATGTAAATTTGATATTGCGGGTTCCAAACAACAGATGCAAAACACAATCTACTAGATACGTCGGCATAAAAAACGCAAAGCATCACTTTCGGGTTTCTAAAATCCGCAGTATTCCTCTTTATAAAGCCTAGCATCCTGTTTGATTAAATTTAAAAATGTTTTCAATAGGATTTAAATAACAATTTTGAGTCAAGAACAACTCCAAAATCTTTTATTTCAGAAACCTTTTTTTTAACTCTAAGTCATTTATGTAATAATTAAATTGTATACAATTTAATTATTTTAACTGATAGCCACACATTTGTCAGAGTTTAAAAATAATCTTTTCCGAATACGAAACTAGACGATCCAAGTCGCTTGAATTTTTAGACAATCATCTAAACTGGTTATTGGGTAAAACTTTAAAGCAAAACCTTGAATTCCTAAAAAAATTCCTTTATATCATTAAGATAAATTATGAAAAACAGGGGGCCCAATTACCTTGTGGTACTCCGGACGGAACTATAAAGGGGTCTGATTATGCCCATTCACCGAAACAACCTGACTCTCTCCCGCAAAAAACCAACCATCGCAAAAAACAGGATATACCGACCTCAGAAAGGCGATCTATCAGTATGCGATGATTAATTTTATCAAAGGCCTTACTGATGGTATATATGGCATCCACCTGAATTTCATCCATTGTCTCCGAAAGATATTCGACAAATGTGACTAAATTTGTCTCAATTGACCTAAGTGGAAAAAAACCGGTTTTCTGACATAATAATATTTTAACATGGTTTAAAATTTTTTAAAATTATTTTTTCAAATACCTTAGGAAAAAAACATAGTTTACTTATTGGCCGATAGTTTTTAACGTTATGTTTATCTCCATTTTTAAATATTGGGATTATATGAGATATCTTCCTTTTTTGGGGAAAGGCCCCGGGGTTTAGAGACAGATTAAATATATAAAAAAAAAGGTTTAACTAAATTCTTAAAAGACGGAAGCAATCCCCCAAAAACATCCGGGCCAGTAGATTTATTAACATAAAGGGGTTCATGATTTTTTTAAATCTTCCTACTTATTCTAAAGTCACCAGGAATGTTGAGAATGAAGACTCCTGAAAAAGTGATTTGACAAAAACTTCAAAAAAAATTTTTTAAAATAAATGACAAATGTTTCGCCCCGATGTAGCGGTCCCATTTTCATAGAAAACCGAACTGGGAAAAAGCACTAGTACTTTTCTTTTTTTTTTTTAAAAATTTTCCCAAAAAAACCTTTTTTCATTACCGGAGATATTACCCCCAATACTTTTTTACAAAATTCATAGTAAAGCTTCGCATCATTTGCTTGGAACGCCGACGCAAATTAGAAAAATGTATGTAGTGTTTCCCCGACCTTTAACCCCAAAAATTTTTTTGAGCTCGATTTTTTTTTAATATTGTTAAGATTTTTTTTTTTTAAAAAAAACAGGAAAACCACCTTTAACTTTATACTTAGGAACATTTCTATCTATGATATTATTTAGCTTATCATAAAAAATATCAAAAAACAATCGATGCTTTTACCCTTTTAAAACCCCCTTAACCAATTGGACGAAAACATCATAAATTTTTTTGGGAAACAGCTTTTTTAAAAAAAAAAAGCCGCAAAAAGAAGCCCTTTTTGGGTATATTTTTATTTACATTAAATCCTAAGGCTGGGTGGGAAAACTTCACTACCATCGCATTTTCAAAAGCGCAATGGACTTTATACAATCGGGGTTAAGAAGACCAAATCCAACAATTTATTATTATTATTAAAAACATTATTAAACTGCATCAGTTAAAGGGGTGAAAAGCAATCGATCTTTTGAATATTTTTCTCGACTTTTTTGGGGTTATAGAAACGCCATTATTTATTGAATGCCAATCTATTGTAGGAAAGTTAAAATACCTAGTATAAGTGCAAAATTATTCCCAAATATTTTTTTTTTAGTTGACCTTTTTTTTGGTGAATAATAGGCTATTAAGTCATTAGGGGGGGAAATAAAACCAACCCAAATTGTTTTTTTTTTCCCTTTTTTCTCAATAGATAAAACCCAAAAGGGCCTCTGCGTCTGACTCCCCAAGGGGCCCGATGATGGCGCTTTCTTTACCTAACTGCACACATTACACCCCCCCATCGCACTTAGGGAAATTGAGTAATTCCCCCCCGGCAAAAACCCCCCCCCCAAAATTTATCCGTAAATAATTCCGCAGAATTAACACTGCCCCTTTAGCCAAGTCTCCAAAAAAAAGAACGTCATTGTCACATGATACAGCATTATGGAAGAAGTCAAAAGTCTTAGTGCGTAATCCTCTACAGTTTTGAAGATAAACCTTAAGTTTGAAAAACCCTTTTTTATTAAATAAAGTGCTTTAAATACCGTGCTGTAATGTTTTGTAAGCATCTTTTTAAATTTACGAAGCATTTCTTTTGTTTTTAATGTTGAGAATCGGGAGAGGTGTCATTCCTCCGCACGAAAATATTATTTTTTGGAATAATTTTGTTGGTTAGTGTGAGATGTTCGTTAATAAAAATTTTTTCGAGACCCCCATTCACTAAAAAAACCCCCCTGGACATTTTCATTTTTTTCCTTTTTTTTTCCCAATAGCAGAGATAATGTTATCGCGAACCATGCGGTTAGAACAGCCAACAATAATGTTTTTTTGCTTTTATCCCTTGGGAATATTTCGATTGATGGGAACGCGATGAACGTTAATATCGCGTTTTTTCCCTTTTACACCTAACACAGACAAAGTAGAAAGAGACCCCTTCATAACAGTAGGGCTGCTAACAGGGCACAAAAAACCCCGAGGACACTTACACAAGATAGGCTCATATAATGGGGACCCAAGTTGCAGAATTTCGACGAGGCGAAAGAAACAGCCACCATATCCCGGCGAGTGTGAAGCGTTGAATCACAAAAGAAGGATTATTTTTGGGAACCGGGGCCCACGGGGAAAAAACAAATAACCAGTTTTGGGGGTTAAAAGACTTGTAAAAGGAACAAGACCAATGGGAGGAGGGGGAAAAAAAAAAAAGGGGGAGTTTGGGGGAAAAAAAGCCCCAGAGGCTGGCTGCCCCGTAAAATTTGGGAACCCCCGGGGAAAAAAAAAATGTAAAAAAATTTTAAAAAAAATTTTTAAAAAAGATCCAGATTTTTTTGTTTTTTTTTTTTTACAAACATTGAAAAATTTTTTAAAAAAATAAATATAATAATCTGAAAAAAAAATTAAATAAAGGAAAAAAAAAATTTTACAAAGAAAAATTTGATAGGGGAATCAAAAAAAAATTTTGGGGGAAAAATAAATTTTATTTTTAAACAAAATCTAAAAAAAAATTTAAATTTATTTTTTATTAATAAATAATCCCAAAATTTTTAAAAAAAAACAAATGATAAGTGAAGAAATTTTTAAACATTTTTTAAATTTTTCCCAAAAATTTTCAAAAAAAATTTTATTATGAGATAAAAAAAACCCAAATTAAACAAAGTTTTTAAAAAAAAAAAAAAAATTTTCCCTAAAAAAGGAAATTAAAAAAATTATTGATAATTTAGATCCTAGAAAAGCGGGTTTGATGATATTCAAAAAGTTTTAAAAAACAGAAAAAATGAATTATTAATTTAACATTTTTAGAATTTTTTTTTAAAACATCTGTTTTCCAGAAAAATAAATTAGAAAATATCACCTATATTTAAAAGTGGTGAATCTAGTAATCCAAATAATTATAGCCCCTTTTCCTTTTTATCAGTATTTTAAAAAATTTTTAAAAAAAAAATCATAATACAAAAAAGTCAATTTTTTAAAAAACTCAAAAACTTTTTAAAACCAATACGCTTTTCGTAAATTTGTGATACAGAAGCAGCAGCAATAGATTACAACAGATATTCAATTAAATTTAGATCAGAAAAGAAATGTGCCTGTTATCCTTAGATTTATGCAAATTTTTTGAATTAAACCAGATATATTATTCAAAAATTTTTAATTGGGAATACGGGAAAAAAAATTCATTGTTGGTTTGCAAGTTATTTGAAACACAGAAAAATATGTTAAAATTGAAAAAAACATTAGTTCCAAAAAAATAATTTTTGTGGAATACCAAAAGGGGTCTATTTTGGGCCCAATACTATTTTTAATTTTTTAAATTTATGCCTTTATTAAAATTAAAGGGTACTAAAAAATTGTTTGCCGATGATAAAACCCCTCCTATATTTTGCTGTCAGTAAAGTGAAATTCAAGACAATATTAAAAATGATTTAAACATTGTCTTTAATTGGTTACAAATTTAAAAATTACTTTAAATTTAAAAAATCCTCCTTAATAATTATCAGCAAACAAAAAAAAAAAAAGATAAAATTCTTATATATCTTTTTAAAAAAAAAAAATAAATTATTTAAATATAAAATTTTTGGGTTATATATTGATGAAAATTTAAGTTACAGAAAACATATAGACTATCTTCGAAATTATCTATCACCTTTAATAGAATTTTTTTTAAGATTGGAAAAAAAACCTTTAAAATTCTTAAAAAAATTTTTTATTGGGGACACTCAAAATTAAATTTTTAAATTTAGTATGGGGTTTAAAACCAAAAAATTAACACCTTTAAAAAGACAAAATAAAATTATTAAAAATATTCATAAATTACCATATCTTGAACCAACAAAAATTTTAAAACCAAATAATTATTTTGATATAAATCAAATATATAAATTAAAAAAAATGTATATTATTCATTCCCCAAATTAAAAGAAAAAAAATTAAATATCATACTTAAAAATATTAGTAACTTGATGGGGGTAATACTAAAAAAAAGATTTATTAGAAAAAATTAAATAAAAATAATTTTGAATGAGATCAATACTCCTAACGGAATAAAAATTAAAAAAACTACCAATAAGAATTAAAAAATTAAAAAAAATCACTGTTTAAAATACATTAAAAAAAAAATTTTAAAAATTTAAATTTATGTTTTATTAATGAGTTCTTTTTTAAAATTAAAATTTTTTTTATTTTATTATTTATATTCCCTGTAATAAACGTATAGTTGGTTGGGAATTAAATCAATAAATAAATAAAATTGAAGTATTTTAAATAAAACGTTTTCTGTTTTAGATGTATGCTGGAAAGACATGAAGATATGTTTATGTTTTGGGGGAAAAAAATTTTTTTTCAAATACAAAACGGCTTTTTAAAATGGAAAAATTTCCCCATTACGAAGTATATTTAAACGCTGGATATTCAATAGATTTTTCATTTTTCGTAAGTTTTGAAAAAAATCTTCCATTATTCTTTATTAAATTGAAGGACTACTGGGTGTTGCATCTTAGGGAGAAACAAGAAAAAATACATGCGATTTGGGACTATTTGTTAAAACCTACGAATTTTTTTTTTTTTTGTTTTTACATTTTTTAAAAAAGCAATGACCCATCTTGAAAACG
>JAHBCN010012137.1:0-27378 GCA_019359885.1 Listronotus oregonensis
TTTTGTTTTCGTTCTAAATAAGCTATTAAATTTTTATTCCTGCTATAATTTTAATTTATGGTTTAACTTTATTTTAAAATATTACTATATTGATTTATTTTGTGTATAACAGACCAAATTTATTGCTACCAAGTTTAAAGGTTAGGTAAACAGGTTTAAAATAAAACCGTATTAAAAAAAGGCACCAAAAAAAAGGTAAATTAATTTTTTATGTCAGAAAAATATCTTTTTATGACTTTATTATGTACATTCTAGCAAAGTTTTAACAAATGGTATTTAAAAAACACGAAAAAGAAAGGTAATATATTAACTAAATAATTTAATCGTCCTATTGGATTCGATACTTTTTTTATATTGTTTTATGGCACACAGAAACAAAAAAAGGTATGTGCTTTAAATGTTATATATGAATCTTAAAGTAATTTTTACTCCTGAACACCAATCCGGTGTCAAAATCGAGCTCATATCACAGGAGCTTTCTAACCTCAAAAAACAGAACTGAAACACCAAAATTTTACCGGCACGCATAAGGATATTTTGGGGGTGGCTGATCATGAATCTGGAGTCACATTTCCAAAGTTCAAGGTAGCGGATCCAATATGGCGGATCAAATATTGCTGTTCACAAATTTGAGGTCAAAATTTTAAAATTCAAACTAGCGCATCCAATATTGCGGACGATATTTTTAAAAATTATGACTCCAAATTCGTAATTAGCGAACCTTAAAATCTCCAAGTAAATCGGTTGATTGTTGGAAGATGATAATTTCTTTAAGGTTCGAAAGACACGTCCCATGATACAGTAATTCTGAGGTTGGATTTTATTTTTATAATTATTTCTTAATAAATATACATTTTAAAAATAATAAACAAGATTAATCTATTTGTGCTGGTGTCTTTTCTTAAGTTTCTTGTATTTTTGATCGGTTTTTGAAATTTAAAAAGTTTCTAAATTTTAACATCGGATTCCTGTTTAGGAGGTCTTTGGGATCCGTATAGTGAACACTTTTGTTCATCATTGGCGTGCGGTCTTAGGGGGTAAAAAAGACTCGATTTAAAAAAAAGTATATTAGGACTTATTTTAAATTTTTTTTTATCACATTTGGAATCAACATTCCCAAAAACCCCATAATTTGTATTTTTAAAATCTTAAGAGCTGATTTTAGCAGAAAAAATATTTATTTATTTTGTCACTTTTTTAATAAATCCTTTATTTTAAACTATGATATTAAATATATTTACCTTTTAAAATAATACACTTTTTAACAATTTTTCTTAAACATAAATTCAGTTTTCTTAAAGTTTGGGGAGTAATTCCTGATACGCTTGCCTAATATTAATACAAATATTCTGTTTATTACGCGGCCTAGTAGAATACACTTTTTTTTCAAGTACCTCCACAAAAAAAAAGTCACTAGAGGTAATATCAGGCGATCTGGAGGGCCATGGTTCTAAAGGAGAATTTCTACCTATCCACTTCACAGGAAAGTTTACATTTAAAAAGTTCCTTACTATCAGGGAAGTATGTGCGGGCACTATCTAATTGAAGTTTTGTCTCTATGCTTTGTAAAAAATACAGAAATTTTTTTCTGTTTAGGTTATCCAGAAAAAAAAGGCCAAAAATTTGTTCGGTAAATATACCACACCACACGTTAACTTTTATACTGCATTTGTTTTTAAATTAATTACCTTACTTTTAAAAATTATTATTTTTGGTACTTTTAATTGCGAGAAAGTCATATAAATCTCAATTTTTCATAGTTGAGATATTTTTTTATTATAAAAACGCCGTGAAACAAACGCAAAAAAAATGTTTTAATTTTTTGACTTTTTATTACCAAAAATAGGGTGGACCACATTCCAAATAATTACCTATTGTAAGACAAGTGACTTTTGAGTTGCATTATTATTTTAATTGGTTTAATTGTATCTATATATCTATATACTGTCCTATTTTTTTTTTAAAGCTGTATAGTTTATACTTAGCACAATATTCCCAGAATAGAATAATTACTAACGATATTTCTAACTAAATGCCACCTTTTATAAAATTGGATGTAACATAAAACCACACAATTATTTTAACGACATACGTCAGTCGGATTCGCCAATTAGTGCGATATAAATTCAGCTTGTGTCTTTTTCTTCCTAATCCCGAGTCATGACCATCGATATTTCTCGTTTAAAGTTCGAAAGTGACAACTATTTAAAAATAAATATTTCCAGAGCTCTATATGCTATTACCAGCCAAAAATCTTATCAAAAATAATGGCCCGAAAAGCAGATAAACCTCACGTAGTTTAAAGGGTTTTAAATCCTATAACATGAAAGGCTTTCAAAGTTATTTAAAGGATAATACAAAGTGTGTTTTCTACATAATAAGTATCCAAGTGAAACATTGGAAACATATTTATATATTAAATCTTATTAAATTTTATCGTCTTAACTTAACACAAGTCTTAAATCCAAAGACCTTTTATTATACACAATTTCAATGGGACTATCCAAGAAAATATCGTCTTTTTTCTACCAATACCTCCTTTTATAAAATGCATGTCAATACTACCTTTAATTTCTAAAATATTAAATAAATATAAATTTAAAATAAGATAAAATAAAAGCTGTGTTTAACTTAATACGAGTTTATACATAAAGTACAAGTTTTCTGTAGCTACAAAAAAATGCGAGCAAAAAAATTTTGGGTATCAATGTTGTCAAATACATAAAATTTTAATTTAATAATCACCAATAAACCTAAAATTAAATTTACCATTTACAATAAATAATAATAGTTCTATTTGTTGCATATAAGAAACTATATATTTGATTAAATTTCAGTAATAATAAAACGTTCTTTTTAACCTATTTATTTTGAAATTTTAATTAAAACAAAAAATTTTTTTAAAAGTACTTCTAACCGAAAAAAAACAACCGCTGTTGTCGAAATACGCATCAACCTCTTTTTATAGGTTGAGATCGTCCGGGACCAAAGAATAAATAACCCTTTCCAATGGTGCGCATTTTGATTAAAAGTCAGTTGCTTGATACCAGGGACAAAGTTATTGTGTTTTTTAAGTGTTCGTTGTGTCGTGTTTTAGTTTATTTTAAAACTTTGAACTTTATAAGTGACAATACTGATATTGACAATGAATGAATATGAGGTAAAACCCTTCATAGTCAAAACCTTTAAGTATTCCAATTTTATAGGGTATGTCAAGAGAAATCACAAAACAATGCATTAAAATTTCCACTAAAACAAATGTAGAAAAGGTTGCATTGTATCGGAGTAAGGGGGTGCTTGAAAAAAATTCACAAAGAAATCTTGAACAGAAAAAAAAAAACCCGGATCGTTGCCATCTCCTTAAAAAAAGGGCCCTCTTTCTGCGTCGAAAAAATCGAAGATTTCAATTTGGCATTGTTAGAGCCGAAAAGTTTTATTTGGAACAAAATGGTTCCATCCAAAATAATTTTAAAAGCTAAGAAGCGACATCCTTTCCATTTTCCCCTGAAACGGGTTTTAAAAACAAATGGATTTTATTGGCGAAAATGTCAAAATAAGCGTAAAATATTGCGGAAAGGCCTAATATATTGCACGGGATAAAATATATTCATGCCATGAAAAAATATGGGGAAAAGGTCGACATAAAATTTACTTGACGAAACCTGGGTGGACGACTTAACGGTAAAAATTTTGAAAAAGGAGATTTTTTTTGGGTAATAAAAAAACATTAGTTCCATTAATAGGATAAATTCTAAAGTCCTTATTTATTCAAAGTTTGTTCTATTCCCACCGGATAAAAGATTTTGAAGAATTGTTCATGTTTCAAATGGTGAAAAAAATATTTTTTTTACAAGATTTATCAACCCATCTGGATCAAAAAATGGTTTCGTAAAAATCTCAGTTAGTTTTTAAAACTGGCCAATGCCAATTTGGACAGATGAATGGAAAATTTCCCGTGGCTCACTGAAAAATTCTTAATTTTCCCCGAAAACAGCGTAGTCTCCTAAAATAATCACCTATCATTTGTCCAGGAAGATGAGTTCCCTAAATCTTTTTTAAAAAAAGGATATGGTTGTTGGCTTTCAAGTAGTTTATAATTTCGGTTCCGTCCTTATTATAGCCTTTAAATATATCTTCGGTGAATTAACAACTTTAACTCAAAATTTGTGATTTTGAGTTATCTACATTTTTAAAAGATAATTATTTTTTATATAAAGTTGGCCCTAGATCAAAAATTAAGTTATTTTTTAAAATGTGTTTTTTTGAACAAGTTGCAATGTATCACTAATAATATTTTGTTTTTTCTCAAAGCCAAAACAAATTCCCAGTTGTTTTCAGGACGATATAGTATACTACAAATATTTGTAGGATAAATCATGATTCGGCATCTAGGAATTTAATTATTTGAACTTATCCAGGGTCAGAAACCTCCCGTAAAAAAAAATTATTGGTGGACAACATTCACAATACGGTCCATCCAAGAAACCTTATATGTTGAATTCCTATTGAGATGGTTGGCTCAAATTAAGCAATTATTGGATCCAATACATCAGGGACTTTGCATCTTAAATTAAGGGCTTTTGGATGAAGCAATTGCCCCAGTGACACATCGATTAAAAGTTTTGCCGACTTCATCGACATAAAAATAGGTTTTGGGAAAGTGATTATATGATGGAGGGGCATTGACCCCCTTATAATCAGGTTGGGACTGATGCCATGACGGTATACGGAAGTAATAGTGAAAATGAAAGGTTGAAGATGATGAATAAAGTAAGTAAGATTTTTTGGTATTTTTTTTTTGTTAAAACTATAATTATGTCTTTTGATAGTTTCCTATCAGGTGCGGAAAGTAATCCTCCCACCGATTCCTGCCCGAACGACGCGTGCGGGTTCAGACAAACCTCGAGTGCGGGAAAGATATTTTCGGCCGGTTCGGCCCTAAACTATAAGCACGCGAAGTGGGAGTCCATAACTCGATGCATCTCTCGGACCGTCTCCTTGTAAAAAATAATCAAATTTATTAATTAGCCAATCAAATACAATATTAGGTTTAAATATAGATAGATATTTTTTTTCCCACTGGGGAAAAGTTCTTTCCACTATGCGGACACTTTCAACAAAATATTGCAAAAAAGTAGACAAATATACGGCCTAGAAAAAATATTTAAAATTTCGTATTCCCATAAGAGTTCCTTAACCTTGGTTTCTTTTCATAATTCTTGATTTGGCGAAAAATATTAATGGTAAATGATAAAAAAATATAAAAAAACAAAAATGACAGCAACAACAACCTTATTCACAAAAAAGTAAGATTTCTTCACAAACTTTTCTTTCTAATTTAAAATACACTCGGCAAAAACAGGAAAGTCTTCCCTTAGTACAATTCATACACTGCTTATGTGATTTAGCTGGCGGCGGGGTAAACACGCATCTCGCGTAAGATTATTTTTTTTAGCTCCGCATCATAAACGAGATCTTGTCTATCTATCTTTTTCTGTGTTGGAGTAAACAGCGTTCATAGTTACAACAATATATTAGCAGACGCCAAAAATATTACCAAAAATGTCATTTGTGACCCCTTATTTCTTTCGGTAAATATTATAGGACACAAAAAAAACGTTTATTTAGTTTTAAATGTAAAAATAGGACTTCAAAAACTCTAAAAAAAATATTAGAAATTAATTTTTACATAGTAATATTAGATGGCAATTATCGAAATAAGGAGAAAAATTTAAACAAAAAAATACCATGACAGTGTTTAATTGTATCAACGACCTTTATAATTTTCTTGAAACAGATTAATCAACAATGGGAGGAAAAAGGCTTTTAGATGTATATATTATTAGTATCAAAGTTTATTTTAGTTTTTTGCCTATTAACTATAAATATTAATACAAAATTAAAAATATAATTTTGGATTTTAAAATAATTAAATATACTGTATATTTATTTAAATATTTTGTTAATCGTTAATTATTTAATATATATATATATATATATATATATATATATATATATATATATATATATATATATATATATATATATATATATATATATATATATATATATATTTATTTATATTTTTTTATAAGGTTACTTTCTTGGACTGTGATTTAATAATATTTTTCGGAATTCTTTTTTTTGGGTTTTGCAGTCCTTAAAATTTCAATGGAAAAAGAAAAGTGTTTTTTTTTTCAGAAAAATGTATTTTTTTGACGTTTCCCGGAAATTTAGCCTTTTTCAAATAGTTGAAGTAGAGTCTGCAACAATTTTTTTTTTCATAATTACTCTTTAAGTTTACATTAAATCACTAAGCTTACCTTATAATTAACATTTACATACATCAATAAAAAACAATTTCATTTTGTACACATAATAAATAAACCAACGAAAACAGATACACGCACAAAGCCGAGGAACACGTCAATTTTTAAAATTTGATTTTACACAATGACAACTTAATAAAATCTACAGCTCTATAATTAAATAAAACGTTTAATCTAATTAAACAAAAAATTTAAAATAAAAAAAGAAATTAACACCCCCTCTATAAAAATAACTTAACATCAGTTTTTACAAAACAAACGATAATGCATTCTTGCCAAAGTAAGATCAGTATACAAAATCAAATTTTAAAAATGTGACGTGTTCCTCGGCTTGTGCGTGTATCTGTTTTCGTTGGTTTTATTTATATGTGTACAAAATGAAATTGTTTTTATTGATGTATGTATATATATATATATATATATATATATATATATATATATATATATATATATATATATATATATATATATATATATATATATATATATATATATATATATATATATATATATATATATATATATATATATATATTTTATATTATATATATATATATATATATATATATATTGCAAAAAAGCTAAATAGACACCATTAATTAAACCACTTATATTAATTTGTTATAATTTTAATACTGATAGTCCTGATCCCGGGGCATAGACTTATGCCATGGGATCGCACTAGGTCGATTAACACTTTTGAACTTGCAGATAGAACTAATTAAAATATAAAATAGGTTAAATTTAAATTATCCAAATATTGCTATTAAAGTAATGTAATTTTAAAATTTATGATATATAATAGAAGTTTCTAAAACTATTTTTTAATGTGACCTGCAATTTAGAAAGTGTTAATCGACCGCAAATAAGACTATCTCCTATTTTTACCAAATGTGACACTCTCTTAACCTGGAAGGTGCATACCTCCCCATATGGCAGACGTTGGATATCGGCCGCTCACCCAACTGTTATCTGTCGACCCACCTGAACTCCCAACTTTCGGTACGGTTGTCTATTTATACTCTTTATGCTAACTGTTTTAAAATATTTTTATTTTTATCTTTAGGCAACCTTGACCAAAAAGTCGTGACCTTTCGTGCTCTCGTAACTTGTTTTATTTTGGTGACTGTGAAATGATGTTCCTTAATTTTCATTTCACCTCTTGTTTTAAGATTAGTACACATATTGTTAAAGTTTAAAATTTTATTTAGGTTAGTTTTATAACACCTTAATTATTGTGGTTCTTTAATTAGAAATTTTATTGATTGTCTATTTCTCATTTAAAAATATTTCTCTTAATTCACTAAAAGAAAAGAAAAAAAATAACATTTTCATAGAAATTTTAAATTCTGCACTTATATTTAAAACAGAACTCTTAAAATAAATGTACTTGCAATTCCTCTACCGCAAAGAAATAATTTTTCTGCAATATCGGTCGTGTAATCATTTTTATACCTGACCTAAATTTTACTTTACCTTGTTTTTAAACTCGGCATAAACTTGGGAAAAATCTTTATTTTTTTCCTTTTCCATTTTACTTTTGAACTTTCTTTAAAGTTTTAGTTTTTATTTATAAAAATCTATATATTATAACCATATTTTGTACACCCACTTTCAGTTTTTGCTGCTCGTCACTTACCCGAAATTGGCAATTGGATTACAAAAATGGCCCTCAAATTGCAATAAATTAAGGTGACGCTGGTATTCTCTAGAACAGTTCCAAACCAATAACCTCGTTGTTTAAAACTTCACTTTATATATTGCGATAAAGGTCATTGGTTCTCATTGGTTTACTTTGCTACACGTGGCTACCCGAGACCTCCTATTTAGTGCTATGCTGGGGCCACTTTTTGAGCAAAACAGCCATAGGAGATGGTGCTTCTTTACCTTTCTAACCTCCATAGTCCGTAGACAAAACAAAGGCAAGAGTTTGTTGGGTATCATTGTAAGGATTTACTGAAACTTTTGCCTACTACACCTAGGTGGCGCACATTAACAACTTTACATATCGGTACTGCGGCTGATTGTTTTGAAATTTCTTGATAAAATGGCTCTAGTGCCTCTAAGTTGAACCTTCTGAGACTAAGGTTGTATATACAGTTGCTCCTTAATTGTCATGGGATCTGCTAATCTTTAAAATGTGTTAAAAAATAAAACTAAAACAAAAAAATTAAAATTAAATCTAAATAAAAGCTTAATGTGCTATTTTTATTTAAAAAAAATATGATGATTTTACGTAAAAGGACACCGGTTACGTTTTTTAAGATTATTTTTAATCTTTAATTGTGCGATACCCAAAATTTAAATTGGAATTGCCCTGTCGCATAAAACATGCCACCTGAAAATTGTTAAATCTAACGTTTTTATAAATTAAAACAATAAGCACAGTCTTCTCTCTTGGCTCAGCATGTAAATATTTTCCACATCTGTTTTTATAGATACGTAGTGTGTTTCCCATGAATAACGTCATTTAAAAAAAACTACTCATTTTAGAGAAATTATTTAATCCCTGACAATATTTTGCAAGAGGCTAATGCTGTGGGCCTGGAGCTACTTTTAGAAAAATCCTGAAGCCACTATAAAAAATATAAATGGTGCGAAAACAGAAAAGTTAAGAGCTTTAAAAAAGAGTATTTCTTGCATATTTTTTTCAATATAAGTTTAAACGTAAAGCCTTTAACCCCTTGGTATTAGTATTTCATGATAAAAACATTAAAACCAAAAACGATATAAATTTTGGAAAATTTATAAATTTCTACTCTAAAAAGCAAAATGTTGGATACAAACCAAGAAAATCTTAAATTTTTACACACGAGAACTCATAATGTTACATACTTAAATAATAAAAGCAAGGAAGTTTGAAGGTATATGGAAGGCCAATGCTGTAGAACAAAATCGTCTGTGCGTGCGGGGCAGCAGGAATAGGGGAGTCGGCCCCGCCGAGTTTGCGCAATGAATAGCGGGTCAGGTCCGGACTTCCATAACTCTTTGTTACTATTTATAAAGTTGACATCATCATCATCAAATGTTAAATTTAAACTACCTATACATTAACTGTTTTTTTTTAATTTTTTGCACAAAATTGTTGGTTATTAAAGGATCCTAATAGAGAATATTTAAAATTATTGTGTAATATATCATCTGATTAAATATGGAAAGAATAGATGGCGCCACTTTACAGCCTTCTATTTAAATGGTCGATATTTTTGGAAGTTTTGTATTTTTACCAAAAATCTTAGTAAAATAAATGATAACACGATTTTTTAAAATAAATTTCAAACATTGTATGATAGTTTCATGTAGGTACCAATTTTATGACAAAAGAAGGGCAATATAGTGTAAATGAGTTTAATCTAATTGTCGTATTTAAGGATTGATATCTGAAAAATAAAACGTCGAAAAAAGTTACTTTAGATTTGTAACCAGCGCCTCGGTATGCAAAAAATCATCGAAATCGGCAAGGGTCAAGAAAAATAAAAACTTGCCATAATTTAAACTGGTTAGTTGTATTTTAGGGTCATACAATATTTTATAAACTTATAATTTGTATTAAAGCACAATAAAATAGTGTCACCCCATGCAGGTAGCATAAACAAATTTAAAAAGAAATATGGAATGTTTTACATAAGAGATTAAGAAACCAAAAATCTAAATTTCTTTTTAAACAAATCAGAAAAAGCAAAAAGGAACTTTAACATAAAATTGTACTTTTTTCATTTAATTAGAGGGTCCTGCATTTGCTAAAATTTGCCTGGTCTGCCCAGTAATTGATAATTTCAATCCTTTAAAAGAATTTACCAAATTATTAAATGAAATAAGAATACCTAAATGTAAACATTATTTTTTTACAGATCCACAGAAATACACAAACATTGTGGTATTCATCTAAAAGATAGTTAAGATTGTCTTACTTTTCTCACTACTTTTTCCTATAAAATTTTCATTTTCTATTATTCATAATTGATATATTATTATTTATTCGGTGTCCCAACGTTGCGTCTCATAAGAAGCACCTAATTTAAATATAAGAAATACTTACATAAAGTAAAAAATGCCGGGTATGTTACCCTTGGATTTGCAATACAAAACCATACAACCTCTAGGCATTTTGTTACGATATTATAAGTAACAAACAATAAACACAAAATTATAGTAACATTTAAATAAACACTAATCACCAAAATAAGAAGGTTTTTATCAAATCAAAAAACTTCTGCAACTACAAAATATAATCACATAAAGCAAAACAATCGAAATTAATACGCCGCAAACCACAACGAAACATGAAATTCGCTTTGAAGGAGGGTTGATGAGATGGGGACGGTTGATGGTACAGCGTGGATACGCGCCGCGCCGTAGCACCAGAAAACGGTACTCCGGCTCTCATAAAAGTATAATGTGTTGCCTAAGTACACACTGATTTATCAGTGTGTAAGTAGGTAAAACATTAAAATATTTCGTGGAATTTTGTTATTGCGCAGAATCGGCGGGGCCCACTCTGATATTTGTTTTTATAGTGGGCTGGATATTTTTTAATTAAATAGGCCATAGTATTGGGCTTCCATATACCTTCAAACTTCCTTAAATAAAAGTAGGAACTAGCTACTTAGCTGCATGACTGTTGGCGCGAATAATTGATGAATTTAATAGCTTAAAGATATTTTATAATTATTAAAATACCAGATACCAAAATACACATTAGCAGAAGTTTTATAGTTTTTAAAGATTCCGAAATAGAGCATATGCACACCTACGCCCTCCAAGTATTGCCCACACAAGTTTTTTTTAAATTACAAAAAAGAAAAATGCACCAGACATATTGTCATTAGGCACTTTATAAATATTAATAAAATATTTTCAATAAAATACTACATTTTCTTTATGACTGTACTTCTAGGTTCACAGTTTTTATTTAATTTAAGTTTTCTGTTTCTTAATTTTTTGCTATACAATATTTTAAGTTTAATTTACGTACAATTGTATGTAGGATCAAAAAACAAATTAAAAAATAAAGCATTTTATTTAAAATACCAAAATTTGGTATATTTCATATGTAACAAGGACAGCAAAAACTTAAAGAAAATATATATGTAAACCAGCCACAATAAATCTAGTTTTTCAATTTAAAACATGCAGTTGTTGTTCTCTACCTTTATGTGCTAATTAGACCACCTTTTTGGGTAAACCTTTTATCTTAACAAAAAAAATAATATTTTAAGAAATGACTTTATTTTATTAATCGCAAAGAAATAACATTAATCTTAAATAATAAAGGAAATATACGAAAAGAGAGCAATAAAAAAGATATATTAAAATGAAAAATAAGTTATAACGCTGATTATTATCACATTATTCTCAAGCTTCTAATCTTTTAGCAATATTTTTTATTATCGACATCATTCGGTCCTAGCTCGTAATATCTTAATTAATTTTTTGTAAGTTTGTCCATGAAAAACCTGGATTATCTTTAATGTAATCGTGTAGCGATGTGAGAAAAAGCGATTCTGTTCTTAAATAGGACAGAAATTCCGAAAAATTACTGAGATTTGTTTCAAATAATCCTATATTCTGAAATTAATATTAGGTTAACGTATATTCTGACTGTATGTGTTTAATATTTTTCTAAAAAGGTTAACTAATCAGAAAATATAACTAACTTTATTATTTTTACCACATTAACGGCCGAGTGATGATCGCGTTGTTATAGTTATTAAGGTATCAAGGGTATTATAAGGATAATAACGCTTGAGGTCGATGGTGTGTTTATTAATACGTTGACGAAAGCGTTATTATCCTTAATACCCGTGGTGCCTTCAACGTTTAATGTCCGACTAAATATTCTTTATATGAGAAAAATTTGAATGAATTTTGAATGTATTAGTTTAAAGCAAATCAAGTACTAGCATTTACCTGAAAAATTGTCGAAACGTAATTGTGGTAACCATGGTTGTAAGTTATTTGTCAATAAGACAGCACATAAAAAATAATTTTGCGATTGAGGCATAAAAATGTCCGAAGTAGTGGAAAATACCCATCTCCCCAAGATATTTTAGTGAAAGCTGCTAAAGCTGAGCATGCGCTTGTGCCAGAAAAACTAGGCGGATTTACGAGAAAGAATATTTCCATTTTGAGGCCTGGCTGACGGAACACTGCGTGGACCGTGTGGACGAAACCGTTTTGATGGCTTATTTTCAAGATTTGTCAGAGTCATATTCTCCAAATTCCCTTTGGACAAAGTTTTCAATGTTACGTAAAGAATTAATAGTTCATAAGAAGATAAGAAGTAATGAAAAGTTGATTTTCTGCAACAGTTCCTAAAGCAACTTGGGAGAAATTATCAGCCTAAAAGTCGAAGGTTCTGACTGCGAACAAGTTATAACTTTTTTGAAAGAAACGCCGACTGAAAAATATTTGGCAGATAAAGTTGCATTAGTGATAGGTGTATTCGGAGCTTGTAGAAGAGACGAGCTTGTGAAAATGAAGTTTTCCGATGTGCGTGATATGGGTCAGTATATATTTATTGACATTCCACAAAATAAGAATGGGCAAGCAAGGAGCTTTTTGGTTATTGATGACAGTGAAATGTGCGCAACAAAGTTAATTTGGGACTATGTGTCTTTGCGACCTAAAAGTGCACCTATTGATAGGTTTTTTTGTGCTATCGTGATGAACGATGTACTGTGCAGCCTATAGGTAAAAATACATTTGGAAATATACCCTTTAAGATTGCTACATATTTGGGTTTACCTGATGCTAAGGCGTACACAGGTCATTGTTTAAGACGTACAGCGGCAACAATTCATTCTGATGCGGGAGGTAGTTCCGAGAACTTAATGAGGTTAGGAGGCTGGATGATAGTGAAAGCTCCAAATTGGCTAATGCTTCCCTTGAAGTTGGGAAAAGTATTACTTCAAGTAACACAGCAACTGCGGTGGGGTATGGAAATGTGGAATTTTCCGGTCAGTTTGAAAATTGTACCCTTTACTTTAAAAAATAATTTTGATTATGATAAGTATATTGTGTAAGTATGTTTGTATTTTCATAATAAATGCTTAAATGAAGATAATTTATTGTTTATTTATTGGTAAATTTGTAGGCCCTAGGGCGTTATTTTTTTAATAACGCCCTAGGGTAATATTTCGTATTTAACTGACTTTGACATAATATTATTATTTGTCAAATAATATACCAGTCGAACATTAAATTTAGTAATGGACTTAGCAATTGTTAAAAGTTAACAACGGTTTAGAATGTTTAACAAAACGTCATTGTCAGTGTTATTCAATGATTTTAGTAGGCAACCTGTCAAAATCTGACATTTTGTTAAACATTCTAAACCGTTGTTAACTTTTACAATTGCTAAGTCCATCGCTAAATTTAACAACGCGATCATCACTCGGCCGTATGTCTGTTTGTTATACAGAAATAGTGTATACCATTGTAAACTTTTTTTACGTAAGCGCTCTTATGGAAAGTGTATTTTAGAACTACGTGGATTAAAAAAGTGTAAAATAGTGTAAATTACTGCTGAATAACAAAACAGACATACTAATATTTAAAACTATGATTTTTTTATGGACTAACAAAAGTTTTAGAGAAACTCGTGGCGACATTTATCTTTAAAATTTTGAATATCATTTTTATGTGGTTTTTTATATCAGTAATTTTTTATTATTACTTATATTGCTATCATGTATATGTCACCCATTCGCAGTAAAGCTAATTTGGTAGACAGCTATTAATTAAATAATTAGCTTTAATTTAATCAGTTAATCTAAATCAGTTAATCAGTAAGTAGTAAAATGGGCAATTTTTATAACCAAATATCTCAGAAACCACTTGACATAACTTTCCCAATTTTTTTTACAGCTAATTAGTATACTTATGTAAATTTACATACCAAATTCTATACCTTGATATTGAACGATAACGAAGTTATGATAGGGGAAACATAGGTGTAATACACACACTACGTGAGTAAGACCGGATCTTGGCCTGGTGCGCTACCGTGCGCCTAGATTCTACTGCTTTCATTTTTTAAATTTAATTTAATAGTTAATTTGAATCAGTCAGTCAGTAGTAAAATGTGCGATTAATAAAATCAAATATTTTAGAAGCAACTTGACATACGATTTACAATTTTTTCACAGGTAATTAATATACTTGTGTTAACTTACATATCAAATCTTATACCTTTTTGTAGAGCGATAACGAACTTATAATAAGGGACAAATAGGGGTTATATATAGCGGGAAAACGTTTATCGTTGCGCTTCCGCAATCTAGGTAATTGCCGAAAAACTCTGCTGTCGGCTAAAGATGAACTGAAAACATAGGTGCAAATTTAGGGTTTGGACGCTCTGTAAGACTTATGCTATTTGTAACACAAAGAATAGAGTAACTGTACACAAGTATTTATTTATACCAATATACAATTAAATACTATACAAAATATAGTGTGATACGCCAATGGGACGTATGAACAGCTCAAGTCAACTACCTACAAATTTATACAATTACTAAAGATAATATTTTTTACCCTGACAAATTTTAGGAAATTACGTTTACTTTAATAAAATTAAAAAAATATAAAAGATCGAAATTACCTTTTAAACAGGCACCGATTGCTTTAAAATCAATTTGTCAAGGTCTTAGAAATCTGAAACATAAACTTACTATCTCCTGACAATACCAGATGTTAACATTCTTATCAATAGGGCTTAAATTTACAAAATATGAGAAAGGAAAAGTTACAAAATCTGCCCTTGAATTTGACGCAAAAATTCACTTAAATTTGGTAAAAGAAATTATTTATTTTACTTAAAAACCCGAATGGCCTCCCGGCTGCGGAGTCTATTAAGCGTGAAAATACGACGACGCTGCAGCACAAACAGAAAGTGTTTTATCACACAAGAGAAATTAGAATATTTTAAGTCAAATTTTGAAATTATTTACAAACTTTGGGACACTTTGTATCACTTGTCACTCCTGTGACACTTGGTATAATTTACTGACAAATTATATTATCAAAAAGTTTAGATGTTACCTTGAATACTCAGCTATTTTCCTAAAATACCATTCATCAATCACTCTAGTTTTTCAAGTCACTTTATCACACTTCATTTCTGGTTACCTTTGAACTTTACGTAGAATGTGTCACGTTATAATTGGCACAAAGAAATTTTTAGAATAGCTTTACTAGCTGAGAAAAATGTACACCTTTGTAAGAAAACTTATGATAAGAACTTAAAAAAGATGTGCTAGCCAAATCTCTTGGTCTAGAACACAAAGAAAGTAATATTTATATAACCATAGAAAAACTACTATTTTTCTATCAATCACTTAAGAAAACCTGTTGGCAATTTGCCCAAAATGCACAACCATAGCTGCAAAAGAAATAAGCAGTAGAAACATTACTGATAAAGTCGTGCTTATCCATACGGATAACAGACAGACACTAGTAGCCCTAAGGAGACCACGCTACACCTCGGGTCTGGGACTAGAATGTCACCGTGCCCTTGTGGATACTTCCAGCATGAATGTGGTCACTCTCTGCTGGACCATAGGACACGCGCACTCCAAAGGCAACCGCATCGCTGACTCGTTAGCCAGGAAGGCCGCCGGGACAAAACCTTTTGGACCCGAACCTTTCGTAGGTCTGACAGGGTCTACGATGAAGGACCTAATTAAAATACACTCTCATCAGCAGTTTAAAACACAATGGGATGAAACAGCAAACTGTAACTTTTTCAGGGAGTTATTGAACTATGCTGACAGAGATACAGCTAAATATTACTTGGCAAAGCCTAGGGCGAGCCTTCGTCTAATCATGGGCGTTCTTACTGGACTTGTCAACTACAGGAACACCTCTTTAGAATGGGTATAAATGACACACCTCTGTGTAGAGGTTGTGAACAGGAAGACGAGACAGTGGAGCACATCCTTTGTGACTGCCCTGCACTCTCGTCCAAGAGAAGATCCATGCTGGGCGAGTATTGGCTTTCTTTGGCCGACATTCAGGAGATTTCCCTCGGCGACGTTCTCACCTACTTTAAATCAGTAGGACGGGCAGCGTACTAAGAAGTCATCTTTAGAAGGTAGCACAACGGGCCTACTGAGGCCTAGGTGCAGTGATGTTTATCACCCTCCGCACTTTCAGATACAGATACAAATTGCCCAAAATACAAAAGAATTTCTACGTTTATATCGTAAGAAACAGAAAAACTCTCAGAAAACAAGCTTATTTGACCAGGCAAATTGTCCTACTGAACATTTTCCGCTAGCGCGCGGATTTCGCACTCTCTTCCGACGCGTAACGCTTCTACCCTTCGTTGATATTCATCTTAAGTAGTTTTTTTTTGGCGCGCAAATCACGAGTTCTGATTGGATGCACTTCGGTTTCTTTCCGTGCGGCGTGCTTTGTTGCCACAAAATTCCTCGACTTGCTTAGTTTATTTAGCTATTTATAGATTATTAAAGTAATGTCGTCAAAATTGTTTAGGAATTTTTACTGGTTAAAATAATATTTAAATTATTTTTAAAACTTTGGAAAGGAATAATATTTTACCTGGTAGAATAATATTCCTTTCTAAAGTTTTACAAATAATAAAAATTTATTTTAACCAGTAAAAATTTCTAAACAATCATGACGACTCTGCTCTAATAATAATTTATAAATAGCTAAATAAACAAAGCTATGGTAAAATAGCTTTCATGTTGCTAGATGTATTTCTGCAACAATATACACACTAGTGAGTCAGTCCGAAACTTGGCCTGGTGCACTACTGTGCACTAGATTCTAATGCTTGCATTTTTAAAATTTAATTTAACCAGTTAATCTAAGAACATATCTAAACTTCAAACATAATTCAATTTTAAATAAAAAAATACATATATCACATTTCACCTTCTAACTTCCTAATATCTCATACCCGGAGCTCATTTCCGCAGGTATTAATTTATAGCTTGTACCTGCAGCTCGTGGATTTGTAATAATTCTAATCTTATGAGAATTCTGTTTAAGCAATTTTAGTTTGTACTCGATTTTAACAGTATCGTTATAAATTCAAAATGAGTTTGTATAAATAGATAGAAATTATATTAGATATGTAAAAAATTATATATCAGAAAATCTCTAAAGTTTTACTTTTGCCTTTTTTTACCTTGTATGCCGTATACCGGGTGCCCACGAAAATACTAGCAAACCTGTCATTTTTTTCAGTCTCGTATGACTTACTTACTCCGTAGCACTACAACTCAGGGTGGGTCTTGGCTGTCGGACTATCTGCCTCCACCTGAAACGGTCATGGGTCATCTCCCTTCATTCTTGCTGATCTACTTCAAGGATAGCCAGATCTTTAATGATGTTATCTCTCCATCTGAGAGCCTAGGTCTTCCCAGTGGTCTTTTTCCTGGTGGTGCTTCTTTCCATACGCGTTTTATTAGGCGATCGTTTGCCGAACTTTATCTCCTGAATGATGTCAAAGCTTTTTTATATTTGAGCAAGCTCAGCATTGCTTCTCATTTTATACTGGCCAGTTTCAGGGTCTTGAACGGGACCATATATCATGCGCATATTTTTTTCTCTCAAACCTTCTTAGAAGCTCTGTGTCGCGAATTATCAGTTTCCATGTTTCCTGGCGTACGTTGCTACTGGACGTATTATTGCTTGATAAATTACGGTTTTGGCTTCTCTTGTGATAAATTTTGATTTTAGTAGATTTTGTACTGTAAATGAGCATTTGTTTGCTAGTGTGATTCGATGCTTACTTTCTTCTTGCATACTATTGTCTGCCGTTATCACTGCGCCTAGGTACTTGAAGGTTCGCACATGCTCAAGATTGTAGTCGCCCATTGTGATATTCTGCCTGACTGTCACGCACGGAGTTGCGGAAGACATGCATGTATTGGGTCTTTTCTTCATTTGTTCGTAGCCCTATTTTCTGAGCTTCTTTTTCAATCTGTATAAAGTTTTCCTTTACACTAACCGTACTTTCTCCTAATGCACCTATGTCATCTGCATAGGCCAAAATAAGTTTGGGTCCACCTGGTCCAAAAATCTCTGCCTTCACCGATGCTGTTCTTGCCGCTTTTTCTAGTACAAGGTTAAATAGTACTGGCGACAACGCATCACCCTGTTTTAGGCCTCTGTTAATATAAAATGCTTGGCTGTACTCATCATCGATTTTGACATGGCTCTTTGCCCCCTTTAGGCACGGTCTACACAGTAGATTCAGCTTGTGCGGGATACCAAGTTCTTCCATTGCTTCCCACAATCTAACTCTAATAACACTGTCATATGCTTGTTCAAAGTCTATGAAAAGGGTATGTAAGCTTTTGTTAAACTCCCAACATTTCTTTAAAATCTGCCGGATAGTGAAAAGCTGGTAAGTTGTAGATCTTTTGCTTCGAAATTCGCATTGGTAGTCTCCGATAATCTTTTCGGTATATGGATAAAGACGTTGGAGCAGAATATTTGAGAATACTTTGTAGGCGTGACTCAGCAGGGCAATACCTCGGTAGTTTTTACACTGTACTTGGTCCCCTTTTTTGTGGAGTGGGATGATAACACCTTCTTTCCATTCGTCGGGAATGATTTCTTGATTCCAAATCTGTTGCACGAGGCTTTGAATTTGTATGGCTAGTTCGTCCTCTTCATGTTTCAGACTTTCTGCCAAGATGCTATCTCTGCCTGCCGCTTTGTTATTTTTAAGTTTCCTAATGACTCCAGTTGTCTCCTCAATGGATACGGGCGAGATATTAACCTCTGCTGTTTGGAATACAAGACTTTCGAGTTCTTCCTGTACCGGTCTGTTAAGAAGTTCATCAAAGTCGTGTTCTCATGTGTCCTTTACTTCTACTTTGGATGCAGTGACTGAGCCGTCGCTATGCCTTAGCATTGTGGCACTCCTTGGGCGGAAACCCTTTTATGCCTCTTTACTTCCTTGTAGAATCTCCTTGCATTATCGTTGTGAAAGGCCTGTAAGTTAAGTACTTTTTTTGTCTCATGTTCTTTTTCCTTTTTTCTAATCAGTTTACGTAGTTCTGCTTTTACTTTCTTAAATCTAGTTGTCGTCGGCTCTGATGGGCTATGGAGCATTTTGATTCGTGCCTTCGTTTTAATAGCACTAAGGTTTTGGCACTCGTCATCGAACCAGGGGTTCCGCTTAGGTTTTGGTTTAGGGCTTAATACGTTTTCATTTGCTAGTCTCGTATGACAGGAGTTTGAAATTTTAGCAGAATATACGATAGTATCGGAAGCATATTTTTTATGTTTACACACTTATGTGTCACTTCCGGTTTATGTATAATAAAAAAAATAGATTTGAAAGAAAATTCTAAGGAAATACGTCTGCCACAGAAAATGGCGTTCGAATATATGTGTTTTGGTAAAAAACAAATTAAAAGGAAAAGAGAATAATGCAATTTTTTAAACTTATTTAAAGACATTATTTTCTAATGGTGTAAAAATACAACTTTCGGTTTTACCGGAAGTTCCACAGAAACGGACTTTAAAAATAAACAGTTTCAATAAATTATATAAAAAACACTACCTTAAGCCCTAAATTTAATTTGAACACTTATTACTCAATCTTTTTTGTTAATCATTTTCTTATATTAAAATTATTAGTTTTTGAGATTTTATAGAAATGCTAGAAATCTTTGACAATAGCAAAAAAATGTTAAACGTATTTTTAAATCAGTCCTAGCTGACCTTTTCATAAATTTGTAACACCAACCATAGATCAAATGTTCAAAACGTGGACTATATATTTGTTGATACAAATGATCCCGCTCTTTAAATTCCCAAAGCACATTTTCCATTTGCTTAGGGCTAATAGTGTTTACAGCTCTGGTAATTTTATTTCTTTGATGCTTTGTGACTTTGTTCTAAACACGTGCTGTTTAATGTGGTGCCAATAAGAAAAACTGCGCAGTATCTTAATTTCCTACAGGGTCAAAAACAGAATTTTAATAACAATCTACTAGAGAAACAGCATCTTAAGATCTTTTTTCAGCAGGGAGCGCCTTAGGGCATATTGCTAGAATCGGACAGGACCAACGGCTCTACTAGATGGCCCGCAGGGTTATCAGACCTAACCCCATTGGACTTTCTTATTGGTGCTACATTAAACAGCACGTGCTTAGGACAAAACCAAAAAATATCAAAGACCTTAGAAATAAAGTTACCAAAGCTCTAAACTCTATTACCCCTATGCAAATCGAAAATGTGCTTCGGAACTTTAAAGAGCGTATGTCGGCAATTTAACGGTCAAAGTTTTGAACAGTTAATCTGTGGTTAATGTTAAAAATTTAAAAGCAAGACCACCTTGGAATAATTTAAAAACATGTTTAATATTTCTTCGCTATTTTTAAAGCAGTTTAGCAATTTACTATACCATTATTTTTTTCCACCTTTATATATTTTTTACCAAAACGATATAAATGGCGGTTATAACGACATTTTTGAACGTCATTTTTTAGAAAACTAGTCAAGATAGGTATAGCTCTTGGTACATGTGTTTGCACCCATTTCCTGTAATATTTTTTTTTTAATATGCAAGAAGTTATATTTAACAAGTATCTGATGATCCTGTTGGGAGAGAAATATTTCACCTTCCCCGGCAACAAGGTCATTTACACTAGCGAAGTTAGTCGCACTACCGGTTAAATCGGAAGTGACACATATGTGTTTAAACATCAAAAACCTGCATCTTATCTAGCCACATATTCCACAATTCTAAATAAGATGACAGGCTTGCTAGTAAGTTCGTGGAAATCTGGTATGGGGGATTGGCAAGGCAAGGGCTTGAGAGCCAAATTTAATGTAATAGAGTGAGATACATATGCTGTGGCCCCATATTAAGAGGAAACCGATAACAATTTCCCCTATCCCACTTCCAATATAACGACGGTCGACGGCGCCTACGATTCGTTGGGATATTGTCGACAGTGTTGTCATTTTGTAAAATATTTATTAGCAATTTAAAAAAAAATTATAAATCATACTTTTTATGAAATTTATTAAAGGCTTTTCATTTAAAAAAAGTTTTACGCTTAGCAAAAACAAAAGAAATTTATTATTTTAGAATGGTTAAAGATACTTTATTATTTTAATAATAGGTATTTATTTTTTATTGGGCAAGAAAACATAAATAATTTTATTTTTACTGGTTGGCAACATTGCCCGTCGCGTTTACTTGCATGGCCGTCCGGGGTACGGTAAATACTGACTAGTGTGTGCAGTGTTGCCAGATGAGAAAAAAAAGAAATCGTGACATTCAATGACGCAAAATCGCAAAAAATCGTGAAAAGAGTAAGAAATTACAAATTACTTAAAAATATTGGTAAAAAGGAAAACAGAATGATAATGTTATTTAAACTTAATGTAACTTTACATTATACCAATTTTAATATTAAAACACTAAATAAACGAGTAGGTACCATAAATTTCAAAATGTTGGCCAAGCGTAATTTAGGTAATAGGCGCTCCTACATTATGCTTAGTCCTCAGAATCGTTTGAGTCAGTATTATCTTTTTTATCGCTATATAATATATCACTACTACCCAACTTTCGTATCATGTTTTAATTGATAGAAAAATCATTAAAAATTTTGTCGCCAATAAAACTTTTTCTAAATAAAATACTTTCGATGGTTTTGAATTATGTAAAATCTCAGGTACGAGACATGACTGCGTGAAAATGCAAACAAATAAATTGTAAGCCACCTTACCTACAATCAACGGGGAATCCTATGTCGTGCTGCTCGATAACCGCTTGTAGGCGACGGGGATTCCCCGGTCGTTTCTGTCGATTTGCCATTGTTATCATTCACTATAGGGACAGAGTAAACTATTAATTCAAATGCAATATTTTATTTTATAACGATTTATTTAAAAATCGTCAAAATTGCTTCCTTATTCGTACGATCGTAAAATTAAAACCAAAATCGTGTAATCTTACGAATAATCATGAGATCTGGCATCACTGAGTGTGTGAGTGTGTGATGTGGCAGTCCAGCTGAGGTATTTCCCTCCTCTTCTAGGGTCGGTAGAAAGGAATTCAGCCGCTACACGTTTTCTGTCCGTCTTTATTTTGAACAAGCCTTCGCCTATTAAATTGACATCTCCTTTTATCGCACTGAAAATCTCTGCACAAAGAAATTGGTTTGCCAGACGTGTATACAGTGCATTTTTCCAACCGTAAATTTGTATGAACGCCATATATTCTGATTGCCTAAATATGGACGCCAAAGTTAATAACTATTTTAAAAAGCTTCAAATAGCCTTGAAATGGCAAACATACTAACTTTCTTATCTTTGTGATAGCCCACGAAGGCCAATATAAAGGCTGAGCTAATTAAGTACAGGGTATCCCATTTTTATAGCTATTTATGTATCAAGGGCGTTACTGGGACTATAATGCCCTGAAGGTCCAGTAAAGCCCTGGTGCATACAATGCTTTATGTTTTACCCAAAAAGAGTTTTTCAATGACTAATTACATTATTTATTCGCAATATAAAAAAAAAATTGCACCTGTACCTGTATACGTAAGTAGATAATGACTGGTGTTAAGTTTGATTTCCCCGATGTTTCTGCCCAGTTAGTCAGTTGCATTTTTTATTTAACGATTTGCTAAAATGGAAAAAATTTCCCACAAAATAAGAGAAAAGGCCATAAAGCGACCGAAAATCTTTTGCCAGTTAAATCAAGGCAACAGTATGATCGGAGTATGGCATATTGGTATTTGGAAAGATGCGAACGCAATTCTTCAAAAAACCCGAAAACGTTTAATGGCATATTTCCAGGAACTGGTAAGTTATTGATTTATTTTAATACATATGTTTAACAAACTTTATTATTTTTAGTGGGAAAAAATACAGCCCGAACTCTCTCGGGGACCAAGTATTCCACCCTAAGGTCTTACGTTGATGGTCTATGAAAATATAGACATTTCCAATACCACGTCTCATATCTTTTTTAAAAGTTAAGTGAAAGGATACGCCCCGAAGAAGTATAAAGTTTTGGAAGGAGAACAAATATTAAAATTTATTGAAGGCTCTGTGATATCTACTTGGTACACAAAGTCATTTGGTAATGGTGTTTTGGAGGTTTAAGACGAGATGAGTTGGTCAAAATGACCATTGATGACAGATAGAGGAACGTCTTGGTTAAAGGTACCAGAAACTAAAACTTCAACTTAAAAAAGTTTTACTATCATTGAAGAAGATTTAGGCGCTTTAAATTTAATAAAAAGTACAAAACCCCATTAAGACCAGCTGGAATAAGGAGCGAAGATTCTTTCTTCCCTATGAAAGGGTCGATGTAGTACAACCCATTGGAAAAAATCCATAGAAGGCTCCCAACATTGATCGCAAAATTTTTAAAACTGGATAATGCAAAAGCTTACACCGGCCTGTTTTGCGTCGCACATCGTCAACTTTACTTGTTGAGGCAGGTGCTTCGTTTGAAACTAAACATGGGAAATGGAAAAGCTCTTCAGTATGAAGGATATATAGAAGAAAGTATTTCATCCAAAAACAAAGTAGCAAAATGATTGCCAATTCAGTTAATTCCGAGGTTAATTCCGTATTTTTTATTATTCTTTAATGGACTGTTATTCTATACAAAATAGCGTTAGTGCTACCACCTCTACCATCACAAAAAACACCGACCATTCTATAGTGGGATCAGCTACATTTTCGGACATTCCAAAATTGTAATTTTTTTTTTGGAAATAGGGGTTTTAAATTTTTGTATTGTTTAAAAAAAAAATTATTTTTGTATAAACTTGATCTTTATTGTGAGAGAAATAAAATTGGATAAGCAATAAAATTTCCATATTAGCGATTAGGGGCATTATAAGCGGGCATTATCATAATGCCCGCTTATAAAACCTAGGTGTGATAGCAGGTATTATTGCTATCAAAAATATTCCCGTTTAAGGTTTATAGATCAATAATAGATAGGTAAAACATAAACACTTTTATAGGGTATCTCCGTAATTTTTGGTGCTATTACAAAGGAAAAAAAACATTATGTGATTTTTTGGGTCAAACTTAAAAGGGTAAAATCAAAATTTGACAATTTTTGCTTGCTTTAGTAGTACTTTCATTAACGAATAAAATTATTTCCCGAATAATTTCCATAATAACAATTGTTGTGACAATTGTAACCATGGAAATTATTCTACCAACAAAGTTATTCGTTAATGAAAGTACCAGGCCTTAGAGATATAAAGAAAATCAAAAAATTGTCAATTTCAGAATGACCCTATATTTTCTTAGTTAAAAGATGATACAATGAAATATTTTATACAGAAGTTTCTTTATAATGATTGTTGGATTATCTACTGTTTTTAGAATACGTATACGGGGTCAGGTAAAAAAGTTATTGGACCTAACCCTTTTTTTAAATGAAACACTCTATATATTTTATTCTAAGAAGAAAGCATATTATTTTCTTTTTTTAAAATATCACACATCAATAATACTACTGGTTTTATAATCGATTTATTTAAACTTTATTACTTTTAACCAGAGTAGGCTATAAAAAAAAACATGCGGGAAAAAAAGCCAGATACTAAAACAATTTCAAATGCATAGTGTATTTGCTTTTTATAAATTGATCCATTTAACGCCCCTACCTTTAACGTTCTTCGAATAAAAAAGTTTCAAATACTTACTTTAGAAACCGTTGGATAGGAACACATGGACCTATAAGGTGGCCACCACGATATCCGGATCTAACACCTCCAATTTTTTTTCTTTGGAAAGTGTTGTAAAATAAAATTTATAAAGTCATCTTAACCCAACAATGTGGCACGACTAAGATTCGCAATCCTCGGCAATGACACCTTGTTGCCGGGGGAGGTGAGAGATCTCTCTCCCAACAGGATCATCAGATTTATTAGGAGTCTGGACCTGGTGGGAGAAATATAAAAAGGTGTGAACCACAATAGACCGATCGGTCGCGGTGGAAGGGTGTTATACCCACTCAGTTTAAACCTACCTACCTACCTAACCCAACAATAACTTGATGAAAGCATTGTCCCTTGACAGTGACACTATAAATTATTTATTCAAAAAAGCACTGTTTAAACTGCTACTGATATTAATGCTTATTTTTACATAGGTTATGGATATTGGAAATCAGTTCTTTCATAAGAATTTTAAAAATTTCGTTAATTGGCTTACCAAAAGACACAATTTTTTTCTACTGTTATAATAATTATTGGTATTTTTTTTATTTTTGTAATATTTATGGACTTCCCAGATAGTAAAAATACCTATTTTTAAAAATATGCTTGTATCCGATTGAAACTAAATTTTGGATAAATGTAAGGATGCCTATAACCTACGTTAACGAGATTTTTTTTATGAAAGCATATGTAAGAAATATTGAAAACAAGATATTTAAATTAAACCAAATTTGAAAAAGAAAGGTCATGGCAATAGTAGGCCAAGATCCTGTAACTTTTGTTTTTTTTATATATTAGTATTAAATAAGCAACATAAAACAAAACAATAAAACACCTTTGGGATAAATAACACTGATTTCACTTTGTTTTTGTACAAAATTAAAAATTTTAAATTTCCTTTTTTATTTTAAACTTTCTCTCGTGTCAAATAACTGGTGCTAACATTTTAATTTCCTTCTCAAATTTCTAACAAAAAAAGAAAACAGATACTTAAAGAAATTCTTGAAGAAATTAGTTTAATTTCGTTATTCTGTCAGATAGGTCTAATTTGAGAAAAAGATAAGAACAGTTAGATGGCAAAAAACTGCTTTCAAAATAAACAGCAATTGAATTTATTTATAAAACTTTTATATTATAAAAAATATTAATGGTAATATATCCCATTAAAAACCATCTTTTTGGGCTTTCCTAAATATTCTTGTATCGAGTTTTCCAAAAAAATTCTGTAGTACTGCTAGCTTAAGTTTTAAACTAACACTTAAATCTTGGTTAATCAAAATTGTTTTCAAGTGATAACTAAAAACTATTCTTACTTTTTACGGTTTAGCAACGGCTGTCAGATATTTGGAATATTGATACTAGGCTTGCTAAACACATTTTGGTTGTTTACAATTATTACAGCTTCTTTTATTTATTTTTTTTTCAGTGTTTTATTTTATGAATAATTTTTGCTTTCGTTTATCGTATGCGGTGTTATTTTGATCAAGCGTGTTCGAGTGGTCCTTTCGTTTTCCAGATGTATACCTTACCACATTCACAGGGAGTTTGGTAGATACAGTCATTATTTAAAACATTGTTGTCCGGTCTCGTGCCAGTAAGAATACTTCTTAGAGTGGTTTGGGATTTAAATGCCATTTTAATAGTATACTTATTTGCAATTCTGCGGAAGTTCCTTTAATATATGGAATTGTCATAATTTTTTTCATGTGGAGTCTCGTTTAAGTTAGATTTTTTGACTTAATTTAATATTTTTTGATCGTTGCCTTAACCAGTCTCTTATAGTATCCGTTTGGCTTAGGATCCCAGTTATGTTACTTATTTTTTCTTGCAGGGATTCCTTACTGTTACATAAGGTCACTGCGGCGGTAATATAGAGTACGTATAACCTTATGATTATGATTCGTTTCGTTAGGGTAATTAAAATTCTGGTGTAAAAGAGGAAACCTACTAAAATAAAACAAAATTTAAAGAACCTGTAATAATTGTAAACAACCAAAATGTATTTAGCAAGTCTAGTATCGATATTTCGAATATCTGGTAGCCGTTGCTAAACCGTAAAAAATCGGTCAAGCTTTTGTGAACTACGAATAGTATATAAGTCGTAGCATTAAAGAATAGTTTTAAGTTAACACTTAAAAACGGGTGAAGATCCCCAACCGAAACGTTGTGTATCAGTTAATAAATAAAGACAATGGAAGTTCAAGAATTTAGTATTATTGAAACCATAACTAGTGATGAGCGAGACCGGTCTTGGTCTTGCGGTCTTGGTCTTGCAAGACCAAGACCGAGACAAGACCAAGACCGCCTTTTCGTTTGCAAGGCCAAGACCAAGACCGGGGGATAAGACC
>JAHBCN010012138.1:0-27505 GCA_019359885.1 Listronotus oregonensis
TTTTCATATTTTAAATCAAATAACTTATTCTTCTTCGGGGAACTGTTTAAATGGATACTTAAGATGAAGAATAGACTTATTTTAAGTATACCTTCGCATTGATTATTATTAAAACGAAGGTAGTGTTGACAGAAGTGGTATCATCTTAAAATTAGTGGAGATTTTTTTCCGTGTGCTCCGTATTTTTTATATATTTAGATGCCTCTTATGGTCATCTATATTCTTCTAAAATTTTGTCAACATCGGTTTAGTGATTTCAGAGAAAAAATTAAAATATTGAAAAAAAACTGTTTTGCACCACTGAATTTAAAAATGGATAAAAATACCAACAGTGCTTGATTAATAGAATTAAACGAGAAACTTATTAAGTAACGTAATATCAGTCGCCCAGATTATGTTTGGTTAATTCGAACTGTACAGGGTGTCCAAAATTGAGTGTCAAATTCTTCAAATTTTAAAGCACTTTATTTTTCTTATTTTAAATATGAGTCCCTATATATTTTTAGGTCGTTAGATGCAGAATTAAAAAACAAACATTTTTCTAAATATAACCCTATCAAAATTCCTAACACATTAAAAGTTATTCGTTGAAAACTCATTTTGGCATCTATTTCAATAGTAATATCATTGAATAAAAATGGTAGGTGGCTATGAAAAACAGTTTAGAGTTTTTTTTTAAGTCTGCATCTAACGATCTAAAAATATACAAGGGTTTATGTTTAAAATAGGAAAAATAAAGTGCTTTAAAATTTGAAGACTTTGACACTAAATTTTGGACACCCACGAATTAACCAAACATGACCTAAGCGGTTGATATTACGTTACTTAATAAGTTCCTTGTTTAAATCAATTAATCAAGCACTATTGGTAGTTTTATTCATTTTTAAATTCAGTGGTGCAAAACAGTTTTTTTATATTTTATTTTTTTCTCTGAAATCACTGAACCGATGTTGACAAAATTTTAGAGGAAGATAGATAACCACCAAAAGTACCTAAATATACAAAAAAATACAGAGCATTTAATTTAATAAAATCCACCATCGTGACGTCACACATTTTTGTGACACCCTTTATAATCCAAATTAAATTAAATTAATTAAAAGCTCGTTTAAAAAGTGGTTAGATGAATACAACGTTCCACTAATAGATTGGACTTCCCAGTCTCCGGATCTTAATCCCATAGAGAATCCATGGGTTTATTTAGATTTATGATTCGTAATAATTCTATTTCAAATAGGTCTGAATGGAAATAATAAACTCAAAAGGATATTTGATAAAATATTAGTTATTTTTATACCAAAACAATTTAAATACATAATGTACTTAAGTTTTCTTAGTTTTGACCAAGAAATCATAATTTATTTTTTACATATATTTAATATAGCGGATATTTTTAAAGAAAAGTGTTTAGTTTTATAGTAAATTACTTGTAGTTTATCGCCATGCTGGTAGTTTTATTTCAGCTTGTACCAAAATAAAATAAAAAATATTTTAAAAAGGTTTCCATACTTTTGGCCATCACTGTATAAAATCTCATATGATGCGGACTTACTAGTCACACTGTATAAACCTAGAAAACAGAAAAACATCAAAATAGTGAAATGGAAAATGGTCATGAGTGAAGCTTGTTGGTTCATGTGGAAATATTCATATTCTTTATGTGTATGACACACACTTTTATTTGTATTAAATTGTTTCAGTTGATAAAGTAAACCAAATTTTAAATTAAACACTCTGTAAAAATAGAATAAAAAATGGTAATGATTTCGGCTCTTTAATTGTCTCACTAGAGCACTATCCAGCTAATCTTTGGCTAAAATTTTGTTTCGAGTTATTTTTTCTTACACCCTGTAACTTAGAAACCAATACTGGTCACGCCAAATTTTATATGAAAAATTACCAAGGAATCCAGTGTTAATTTCCAGCTTTTATGTTACAACTCTGTATGTATGACACACATTTTAATTTTTATATTATATTTTTATATATTTAGTATAGTTAACGCAACTAAAAAAAAACAACCAGAAAAATGAAATAGAAAATGGTCATGATCCAAGCTTGTCAATTGGCCCGGCCCTCGGAAAAATAAGAAATTGATTCCCCCCGAGTGGCCCAAAGTCAAGCGTGTTGGACGCTGCCTATCAGCCGGGAATGATTGAAAAATAAATTCGATTTTCCTCTCATCGCTTCTCGAGATGGACGTTCCGATTCTTAAATTTAGGATAACATTTTCGCTTCCTGTGTGTTTGGATCTTAAAAAATATATATAAGAAATACTTTTTATAGTAATTATTTAATTTTTACAACGATTTTCTGATTCGTTGATAAAAGAAATTTGTTTTTTACGTTATAAAAAAGGCATTGTTTAAATTAACTCCACAGAGATACTATTTTGAAATAAATTAAATAAATTTTTTAAAAAAGTTAGTTTTCAAAAAAATAATTTAGACTCGTCAATTAGTATTTTTAGTCGCATTCTTTTCCATTAAAAAAATATTATGTAGTATGTCCGGAATTTAAGATATAGCGTTTTTGATAATTTTATTAAAAATCGGAATTCAAATTTTTCAAACAGTATTTTTGTTTCGAAGTATACATAAGGGCCCAAGTTTAAATTTTTCTTTTTTGTCGTTTGCGAGAGAGAGAAAACAAAATTTTACTTAAAACTATCTATTTACATCAGAAAAAAAAATATTTACCAATAAAATGTCCCCACTTTCTTCAAAGTTAAATATGATTGACTTGATGGAAACCAATTACATTTTTTATAAAGTGTTAATAAGTGTATTTACTTTAAAATGAAGATCTATTTTGACATATATAAATTAAATAAATTTTTTAAAAAAGTTAGTTTTCAAAAAAATAATTTAGACTCGTCAATTAGTATTTTTAGTCGCATTCTTTTCCATTAAAAAAATATTATGTAGTATGTCCGGAATTTAAGATATAGCGTTTTTGATAATTTTATTAAAAATCGAAATTCAAATTTTTCAAACACTATTTTTGTTTCAAAGTATACATAAGGGCCCAAGTTTAAATTTTTCTTTTTTGTCGTTTGCGAGAGAGAGATAAAACAAAATTTTACTTAAAACTATCTATTTACATCAGAAAAAAAAATTATTTACCAATAAAATGTCCCCACTTTCTTCAAAGTTAAATATGATTGACTTGATGGAAACCAATTACATTTTTTATAAAGTGTTAATAAGTGTATTTACTTTAAAATGAAGATCTATTTTGACATAAAAAATCTGTCACACCAGACATCCTGTATCAGTAGCGTTTTTGTTTTGTTTTTATTTCCCGTGAGGGTCAATGCAGATATATATATATATATATATATATATATATATATATATATATATATATATATATATATATATATATATATATATATATATATATATATATATATATATATATATATATATATATATATATATATATATATATACAGGGTGCCACAGATTCGAGTGCATGCATGGGGATCTTGGAAACCGTAAGAGATACAAAGTCGGTTAAATTATGGCAAAGTTGCGCATTTAGGTGCCTAACAACATGCCATATCCGGAAAAAACCGAAATTTGCTGATTTCGTTTTAATTTTTTTCCGACGTTATTTAAACAGATATGGAAAAACAAAACACAGTGTCCCATGGCCACTATGGCTCTACAAAACAGCGTTGAGGGATTTTCCGGACGACGTTTCGCTTTCGTTAAACCATCATCAACTTTATTTTTTTAAATGCGGCACTCACTTGTTTATTGCATTTTTTTAAAGCAGTTAAAATCCCAATTATAATGATGTATAACACTTAATATTTTACTGTTAAATAAACATATTTTCCATAAGAGACAATGAGTAAGACAAGGATCGCACATCATTTCTTATAGGGGCGTTCCATATTTGTTAATAAATATTAAGTGTTATACATTTTTGTAATTGGGATAAGAAGAGGTTCAAAAAAATTAAATAAAAAACCTAGGTCCATATTTAAAAAATAAAGTTGTTGATGGTCTAAAACGAACGTCGCGAAAATCTCTTAACGCTGTTTTGTAGACTTAAAAAGTGGCCAAAAAGAAAGTGTTTTTGTTTTTAATATCTCTTTAAATAACGTCAGAAAAAATAAACGAAATCAGCAAATTTTTTTCGGTATCCGAGTACCCGGAATTTTACAACTTTCTAATCGGTATGTTGTTAGGCACCTAAATGCGCAACTTTGCCATAATTTAACCGACTTCATCTCTTACGGTTTCCAGATCCCCATGCACGCACTCGATCTGTAACAAGGAAGTTTAAAGGTGATGAAGCCCAATGCTATGGCCCATTCGATCAAAAAATTTCCAGCCCAGTATGAAAATAACTGTCAGAGTTGGCCCTGCCGATTCTGCCAATAAAAATTCCACGAAATAATTTAATGTGTTGCCTACTTACACATGATAAATCAGTGTAAGTTAGCCAACACATTATAATTTATGAGCCGGATTATCGTTTTTGGATTGATCAAAACCTGATTTTAGTGATTGGTGATTAAATTTGACTATAATTTTGTGTTTATTATTTGTTATTATAATATCGTAACAAAATGACTAGAGGTTGTATGGTTTTGTCTTGCAAATCCAAGGGAACAGTCTTTTTAACTTAGCTAAGTATTTTTTATCTTTAAATTAGGTGCTTTTTATAAGACGTAACGTTAGGTAACCGAATAAATAATAATATATCAATTATGAATAATAGAAAATGAAAATTTATAGGAAATAGCAGTGGAAAAGTAAGGCAATCTTAACTATCTTTTAGATGATTTCCCCAATGTTTGTGTATTTCTGTGGATTATTAAAAAGAAATAAGGTTTACATTTAGGTATTTTTATTTTGTTTAATTATTTAGTACACTCTTTTAAAGGATTAAAATTATTGATTACTGGGCAGACGAGGCAAATTTAAATATGTCCCTCTAATTGAATGAAAGGAACTACAATTTTGGTACGGTTTTTTGGGGCGTTGATTACAAATCTGAAAAAAAAATTCGGTAATATTTCGTTTTCGAGATATTCATCACCAAAATTGAAAATCAAACTAACCTTATTTACACTATTCCTCCTTCTTTTTCCACAAAATTCTTGATTTTTTTACACTAAATTGGACACAATATTTCACAAACACCTTTTAAAAACTTTTTTATGTTTATTTTACACCTTTTTTACACTTTTTTTTAAGGAAAGTTCGCAATTTAATGGAAAAAGTGTAAAATAAATAAAAATACAAGGTTTTAAAAGGTGTTTATAAATATCGTGTGCCACTTATGTAAAAATCAAGAATTGTGTACAAAAAGAAGGAGAATATAGTGAAACTAAGGTTAGTTTAATTTTCAACTTTGATGATGAAGATCTTGGAAACGAACGTTCCGGAAGATATTTTCAGATTTGTAATCAAAAAACCCTATATACCAAATTTTATCAAAATCGGAGAGGAGGCAACTTTCGAGACAATACCATTTGTTTAAAAATAAATTAGATTTTGGTTTCTTAATCTTGCATTATCAACTTTTAAGCTCGACATACTGTACACATAATATTTAATGGATATTTTACAATGGATACTCAGTACCAAAGGTTACTAAACATTTTTAACCACTGTTATTCTGTCTCATAAATGTTTTATTTGGAAAATATTTGCCTAAAAAGCAGTTATAAAAACTTTCACTTTTTAATGTACAACCAGAATCTTAGGATTAGATTAACTCATTTACACTATTTGCCTTCTTTTATCACAAAATTGGTGATAAGTACATAATACTATCTACAATGTTTGAAATTTAGTTTAAAAATCGTTTTTTATTTATTTACAAAGATTTTGGTAAAAATACAAAACTTTCAAAAAATATCGACCATTTAAATAGAAGGCAGTAAAGTGGCGCCACCTATTCTTTCCATATTATATCAGATGATATAAAATCTAATATCACACAATAATTTTAAATATTTTATTGGTAGATCCTTTAATAACCACAATTTTTCAAAAAATAAAAAAAAAAAACAGTGAATGTTGGAATTTGACATTTGATGATGTCAATTTTATAGATAGTAACAAAGAATTATGAAATCCGGCCCTGACCTATTCTCATTCATTGCTCCCTAAATTCACAGAGGGCCAACACCCAAATTCCCGTGGCACGCCTGGACAATTTTGTTTTAAGTATTGGGCTTCCTTTATATTTTAAATTCTTTTTGTATTATATATATATATATATATATATATATATATATATATATATATATATATATATATATATATATATATATATATATATATATATATATATATATATATATATATATATATATATATATATATATATATATATATATATATATAAATATAAATAATTATAAAGAAACTGGATTTTTTTTTACAATATAGACTTCAGTCCTTTTGGTTTTGATTGCGACGCTTACCTTTATATTTTAAAAATATAAATAATCATTAATAAACCAAAAAAAAGTTGTATACCTATCAATCTGATATATCATGTTTACATTAAGAATTTTTTTTTATTTTTAAACTCTGTTTTCGCCTACATTTATAAAATTTGTTCTAAATTATTGGACCTACTAAATAAATTTCCAATATTTTTTCATACAATTCGCCCATTGTTAACATGTATATCAAAGCCCGTATGTTTTGCAGATTTATCTTGCCGCCAAAGCTTTGTTACATTTCGATGGCCCTAGACAAAACAAGACGCGAATATATCAAAGGGCTAGCTATCGCAGTTTTAATATAATAAATTAAATGGCAAAAAGCCAAAAAAAATGTTTTAACAAAATAATATAGAGGAGATTAATAATTTTAACTTTATTTTTTTAATATTTAATCTGCTTTATGGCATATTACATATAATAATTTACAGACCTTAAAATAATTTTGAGCACTTCTGTGGAGAGGAGAGGGGTAATTATCTCCTTTACCCCCCCTTACCTACGCCAGTAATATGTACCTATAACATTTTACTTAACCAAAATAAAAGAGCTAGAATTCAGAAATCAAACAACCAAACTATAAAATTAAATTTATTATGATTTAACTACATTATATTAATCAGGTTTAAACTTTGTTTAGTATCTTTATTTTTAGAATTTAAATTTTACTAACTGTACTCAAAAACATTTTTTTTTGTATAAACAGTAGTTAAAAGCTTTTACACCTTCTATACTTTGCAAAAAAAGTCATTAAAAATGGGCTTTAGCTTTTTTTCAAATAGGTGTATTTTTAAAAATACATATGCTATGTTTTTAAAAGTGTTCATTAATAGTGTTAAGGAATAGGTACAGATATTTAGTCATAATAATCGTTATGTTAAGGCCAACAAACATATTATTTACATATTATACAAAAGCCATAAACATTTTACTACAAATAAAGAATCAAGTCAATTTTTGGGTGTGATAGGGGAAATAGAAGCTAATGAAAATGTACATACCAAAAAATTTCTAGAGGATAAGGAATATAAGCAAAATTTATTTGTTCCATCGTTTATGCATGGTGGCGTCTCATGGTTTCGCGGGAATAAACATTCAATCACGAGTTGATGGGCAAATATGCAGGAGCCTCAAAGCAAGTCGTGGCGTCGTCGTGTTGTTACGTTTTTACGCCCTCCACTGCGACCGCTCGGTCTATTGTGGCTCACACCTTTTTATATTTCTCTCAATAGGATCGGACTTCCAATGAATCCGATGCCAGATTTGGAGAGGGTTCTTACATTACACACATTCTGGTGTCCTTGTCTCCTGGAGAGTGTGACGAGCAGACAATTAAATCCGTCATGCCCTCCTCTCCCGGTCTAGTGACGTGAATAGCTACCAGATTCTTGTTACAGGAATCAGATGTTCTTTCTGAGGCCGCATCTCTGGTCTTACTCTATGAAAACGGTCCTATCCGCTTTCTGTTTAAAGCCAGGGAGCCCTTTTCCCTATAAAGGCGGTTCTGTCCGCCGTCTGTTTAAATTCAGGGATCCCTTCATAAGCACCTGTTTGTTCGGAATGGATTAGCCCTTCCCCGTAAAACAGGCGCCGGTGACTTCAGGGGCACCTTTCGGAACGAATTTATCCGTTTCGGTCAGCGCAACTTTGTCACTTTTTTCCTATGAAAGAGGTTCTGTCCGCTTTCTGTTTGGAGCTAGGGAAGTAATAGTCCACCACGGCAGAGCCCCGCATTACCGCAGTAAGGCTAGATACTCCGAGAGGTCGCCCTGTATCTCATAGGCGCCGTTGATGACATTTTCCCCAGTTCTACGGCGTCTGCGGTGTAAGGGGCGAAGAACACTTCCCGTGGTACGAAAGCGATTTGCTAAACAAGTGAACATTCTGCTGCCGCTGCCGTACCGGCCTCTCTAAGGATATCTCAATACATACAGCCTGGCAGCTATTGTCGCATTTTGCAGACACTCAAAATAAATAGCAATAATATCAACTGCTTCTTCAAGCAATAAAAGCATCTTTTAAAAACACAATAGCATAACACTAAAAATTATATTTTAAAATAGAAACTGTTGGCTTTTTGATATTTTAGCATCCTTTTATTTTCAAACCTAACTTGATAAGGACCACGCTCGATGGATTATTACAGTTATAGGTTGGTAAATATCTAATGTTGTATAATATCGTTAAATGGATTTAAATTAGTAAAAATTACGTAGTTGGTATGTCATTAGATTTTGTAAAAATATATAAATTTAATTTTTACCTTAAAAAATCGGCCTAGTAGAAAACATCGTGTCCTTAAATGCGTTACGTCTCTATGTAGTATTTATATTTTTGCGAATATATTCGGTTTGAAAAGAGATATTAAATTGCGGTTTTAGCCGTTTTGTTAGGATTTTTTTTCTCTATCTAAATATGTAAAAAGGTATATATCATTGCATTTAAATTTTTCAAAAAAATTCGTAAAATTGGTTAGTTTTTACCTTGACGCCCTCTAGCGGCGTTTGTGAGATGAGTGTAGCAATAGTTTATACACTTGAAAATAATGCTTAAAATGCTCTTCTAAACGAGACTAAGTTCACTAAATTCGGTTAAAGCAATCCGGAGTTATTAGCACTTTTCTAAATTAAACTTTAACCTTCCCCCACCACTTTAATTTAGAACTGACAAAAATTACACCTGAAGCTTCTTTGTTTAGAAAACATTAAAGACAAAAAATAATACCATTTATTGATACACTTTATTTGATATTTTTTTGAAAAATGTATTTTTTTATGTTTTGACGTTACCCTTACGCCCCCTAGCGGCCATCCCACAGACTTGAAAATAATTTCCAGCAATTTCTCTTGGTCGCTTTTATCTAAAAAATTTTTTCCCGAAAGTTATACTATTAGTAGTTTCTGAGATATAGCTGACTACCTCTCTTAGTAGAACACCCGTTACATATTAGCATCAATAAATACTTTGACCATGATTTTGACTCAATAACAACAGGATTATTTTCCAGCAAATAACAGTTATTGTAACATATTTTGTCAGGTTTGTGTTCAGAGTTGTTTTTTCCGATACTAAAATTACCCCTCCCAGGAAAAAATATTATTGACGCCCTTGAATCAGCGCCCCAAAAAACCCCTGTACGTAAACAAAATTTCAATAAAATCGGCCGTGGGCCGGTAAATAAAAAAAATACTTACCTACCGAAAATATATATTAATATTGTAAAGCAAATAGGTTTTTTTTGAACTAGGTAGGTATCTATTATTTAATTATATCTATCTACTTAGGCAAAAACCCTATATCTACTAACATTTTTCTTTGAACTATTTTTTCTGCAAAATCATTAATTATATTATTAAAATTTACAATTAGGTACATTTTTTTAAAATTAATCGTAAATTTGCCGCCTATAATATTTACCGCCCAAGGCTTTAACCTACTTAGCCTTTGCGGGCTTTGCGTAGATTCACCCCTATCAACAATACCACTTTCTTAAGTCCTTTAAAATAAACTAACCACAACTAACCACAACTAATAGCCTACTAATGTAAATATCTACTAAAACCTAATAAAATAAAATTTTGATTTTTAAATCCAGCTTTAGTTGGCTTAAATCGACTTATTTTGACGTCACGTGCTTGTTATAAGTTTTTTTAAAACCATTTTTATAACTCTCTTTAAATCGAATTTTAATCCAGCTTTTCTAGCATCTTATACCTCGTATAAAATTAAAAAGTATCTTTCTTATGTCAGATATTCTTCATAATTCTGCCGTTTCTACAATATGCTACCTAAACATTTTAAAAAAACAAATATATCTGTACCGCCACCCTATTTTTAAGTAAAACAACCTCTCCCACATTACATTCGACCGATATAAACAAAAAAACACACCATATAGCTAAAAGTCAGCAGCAAACCATACATACAACAAAATAAGAAAAATCGAACAACTATTTCACCCTCAGGCCTCTGTTTTCTACCATCCTGCCATTTTAGGTTTGCCATCGTCCCATTGGTGTCGCTATGGTAACCTGTCGTCTAGCTGGCCAATGAGAAAGGGCCATCGAGCACGCGTACTCTTCGATTGGTCGCGATCGGGTGGTAAAAAGATGTGTAAAGAGACAGAGACGTCGGGGCGGACAACAACGTGGACGGGAGGGAGACAGAATGAATAAGAGATAGTTGGGGTGATTGTGCGAGTGTGTGCGGAGAGGATCAAAGTATGAAAGAGATGTTAAGGGCTTCCAGGGATGGATTTAGAAACGAAATAATTTTGAAATACAAGAAATTGTTAAATTTGGGTTTAAAAATTAGAAATATTAAGTTAGAAAAAATAAATACCTATAGGTCAATAAATTCACTGTTAGTTTCTTGTGGAGTAGCAGGAGCAGAGGTCGTGAAAATCCTATAAAAGAGCTACAAAACCCCTACATCCTGTCAATGGGATGAATAATTCAGGCGAACGGCTCTTTTTTGAATGAAATTAAAAATACTAAAATCCCTAGACATTAAGCAGGGTCTGTACTGGGGTACAGGATGGCCCGTTTATCTTGGGACACTACCTTATCTCATAAAATATAAAAGATACAGAAAAAACTTCCATATAAAAGTTTCTAAGTTTAATTTATATTTTAACAATATTTTACTTTTGTATATACATGGAACGTCCTTTTCTGTGGACACGCATCAACTTTCTTAATTTAAGCAGGACACCCTATATATTATTGCATTTTTTGATTGTACGTTAAATTTTAGATATATTTTATAAATAATGTCCTGTGCTTAAGTCTTACCGTTTTTGACATATTTTAAATTTTATATAAAAAATGACGTTTGCAGATCCTGAAATAATTATCATTTTTTTTTTATAAGGAAGCATTTATTATTTAATTTTATTTTGATTGCTTATTAAAAAAAATCTACTTTAAGATATTTTTATATTTTGATCACTGTTTATACAGGGCATTCAAAAAATAAGATTAAAAATGAAACTGAGAAAACTGCCAAAAATCATTTTTTTCAAATGAAAACCTCCAAATTTTATACTTTTATCTTATTTAGCATTAAAAATAAGGGTGAGTTTGTGTAAAGTTGCATATTTCAAAATTTTGTAGTTTTCGAAATATTGGCAATATAATATTCTTCTCATGCAAAAATGTTTTAGTTTGCTATATGGCTCTTAAGTTTTATTAATAGTTGGCCATGACAGCGTTTAAAAAACAATCAGGGACTACAGAAGGTAGGAAATATGAAAGAATAAAATGAAATAAATTAAAGACTGGAATAAGTTAATTTATTTTTGCATTTAACTTTACAAAAAAAAATAGCGTGTATTTGTAGACTACAGAGCGGTAAACGTGTTGCGTGTAAAAAAATACCCCCTTTTTCGTAAACGACTTGCCCCTTTACCAAAGCTAATTTGGTAAAATATTATAATACACCATGTAGTGTTAAATAAGAATTTTTCGCTATATCTGTGTTAATTTACACGGCTACGTGTATTTTTCACACCAGTCCCATTACATCTACACCATCAATACTAAAATTTACACTGAATCGTGTGATTTTACAACGCGTAGTGTAACAGTTGTCACAGATTGTTTGGTTCTACTTTATTATTTCCACAATAGAATGTGGCCATTTTAGTTATGCTATAGTCAAACATGTGATATTTCAAATGTATGTATGATGTATGTGCCTGTAAATTAAAATATTTAAACACAGTTAAATGGACGATATTTAAGACTGACGATACGTACGAGAATTTTGTTAATAAGGGTAAGTACGAGTAATATACTTTGATAATACATGAGAAACTCATTATACCCAATACAGAAATCGAAAATCAGCATGAAATGTCTAAGTCTCTTTAAAAACATCGGTACATTACAATGATAATTTTGTTAATAAATGGTGTATAGACGCATACTAACAATAAGTTTGTCGATTTCTAAAGGGAAATATTTATTTTTATACTCTGAAAATAAGAATACGAAGTTTAAAACCGGCTTTGATTGTTACAAAAGTGGTCTATGTAAGTCCACACCAGTTTGTGTATATTTTACACCACGTATATTGGTAACTTATACGAAAGGCATCATGTAAAATTTACACAATGATGAGTTACATATTAGACACTCTACAATATAACTTTTACACCTGTTAATGTTTAATAAACACACTGCCGTGTAATTCATATTGCATCGGGTAAATTTAACACGAGCGAGTGTACTCCAATAGGTTCATCTTAATATGAATTACACAGCAGTGTGTATATTAAACATTAACAGGTGTAAAAGTTACACTTTATAGTGTCTAATATGTAACTCATCATTGTGTACATTTTACACGATGCTTTTCGTATAAGCTACCAATATACGTGGTGTAAAATTGACACAAACTGGTGTGGACTTATATAGACCACTTTTGGTGTAAAATTTTGCCCGAAATTTTTTACTGTGTTTTTGCTTCATCTATTATATATTTTCTAAAATAAGGTAAGGCAAGATAAGCGGCCCATAGTTTAAACAAGCAGATTTTTTAACAAATAGTGACATTCTGTCGTACTTGATTGTTTTTTAAACGCTGTCATGGCCAACTATTAATAAAACTTAAGAGCCATATAGCAAACTATAGTATTTTTGCAATAGAAAATTTCGAAAACTACAAAATTTTGGAACAAACAACTCTATACAAACTCGCTTTTATTTTTAATGCTAAATAAGACAAAAGTATAAAATTTGGGAGTTTCCATTTTAAAAAATTATTTTTTGGCAGTTTTTTCAATTTCATTTTTAATCTTATTTTTTGAATGCCCTGTATTAACAGTCATCAAAATTTTATAAAAATCTCTTGAAGTAGGTTCTTTTTAATAGAAATTCTAATTAAAATTAAATAATAAAGGCTTCCTTATACGAGATATTGATGATTATTTTAGCATCCACAAACGTCATTTTTTACTTAATATTTAAAATATGTCAAAAACGGTAAGACTTAAGTATAGTACATTAATTGTAAAATGTGTTTAGAATTTTACGTAAAATCAAAAGATGCAATAATATATAGGGTGTCCCATTTAAAATAAGAAAGTTAATGCGTGTCCACGGAAAATGAAGTACCCTGTATATACAAAAGTAAAATATTGTTAAAACATAAGTTGAACTAAGAAACTTTTATATGAAACTTTTTTCTGTATCTTGTATATTTTATGAGATAAGGTAGTGTCCCAAGATAAACGGGCCACCCTGTACATACAAAGTATATTAAATAGAAGGAAAGAAATGCTGTCTATCTGAAAAGAGAAATCTAAAACTGGTAAATATAACGTGTTGCCAAACAAAAAAATTCTAGAAATTAACGCCCACAAAGTTAGATGATTCTTTGTTTTGCAGATATTGGCCGTTCAATGGTGCCTTTGGGTAGGATAAGTACTGACAGACTCTTTTTAAGACAGCGAACATGATTGTTGATTTGGAGGCATTAAACAAGATTTTTGGTGCTTCAGTTTATTTTAATTGAAGCTTTTAAGGTGGCTGGACCATGGAGGGCCATCATATCAAATCAACAGTTATTATTCTATTATATACTGGATAAATAAAACAAACAAATTATTAAGTTATACTTTGTTTTATAATGTAGCTTATAAAACATTTTTTTATTGCAAAGTTAATTATTATTTATTAAATTTAAGTTTTACTACATTCTTCCAAACGGCCTTGGCTCCAAATAAGACCGATAATCAATCAGTCATTTAACTTAAAAATAACGTTGTGACAGTCAAAATAACTAGTTCTACTTAAACTACATAAAACATATTTTATTACTACCAAACATTAAATTTTTACAATAAATATACAGGTACATAAAGGACGCCCCTGGAAATCGTTTTTTTTTTTAATAACTTTTAAAATACTAGGCGGAATTTAATATTTTTTTAATATGATGGTTACTTGATGAGTCTTCTTAAAATAAACCCATCAAATCATATTTGGCTTATTTAGTTTGCCAGGGACGGACTAGCTCTGACACAATAATAGCCATTATTTTAACACCCTGTATGATAAAGGGCTCAACAATATTATTTTTTGATAGCTTTAACCTTAAACTAAAAAAAGGTATTCCTGATTGACATCGATAAAATCAACTGTTTACGAGAAATAAAATATCATAGTTGTTTTTTTTTACATTGTACAGGGTGTTTTCTATTTATACGTCAATATTTAAGGAGGCAATTTCTGGCAATTTTAAGAAGCAAACTTTATATGAACGTATGTCCTAAACGGCTTAACTTTTGAGATACAGGGTGGTAAAATTTTCAAAAATAAATAATTTATTATTAATATCTGTAATACCATTTTATATAGATATTTTAATGAAATTTGGCATAAATGTACTATGTATCAAGAAACATTTTTTAGTGTACGACATTTTTTTTCATTTGCCAAAATAGGCAAGTCAAATTCTATACGAACGCCACTGGTGGAAATTAAAAAAATGTGGTACACTAAAAAATAGTTCTTGATACATGGTACATTTATGCCAAATTTCATTAAAATATCTAAAGTGGTATTACAGATATTAATAATAAATGATTTATTTTTAAAAATTTTACCACCCCGTATGTCAAAAGTTAACACGTTTAGGACATACGTTCATATAAAGTTTTCTTCTTAAAATGAATCCAAAAATGTTTCCTTAATATTGACTTACAATTAGAAAACACTCTGTATAATGTAAAAAAATTACCAACCAAGAAATTTTATTTCTCGTAAACAGTTATCGTGCATAGAATATTATATAACTATTAAAAATATATGTGACTTACATAATATGCTATTTATTTAGTTTCTATTAGATTTCGGTGCACATATTTTGGGAACCTGTATATATTATAAAATTAAAGACTATTTGTAACACCTTTAGGAGAAAAGCGCTCCTAATAAATTTGATACCTTATCAGTGGACTTTTTTAAAAATTATTAGTTTAAGGTTAAGCTATCTAAAAATAATATTTTATCTTTAATAAGGTGTTCAAAATTGCTATAATATTTTTAGGTTTTCATTAGATTTCAGATCCCATATTTTGACACCCGTTATTATTATAAAATATAAATCACTATCTGTAAGCCTTTAGTTAAAAGAAGGCTCTCCTCAATTTTAAATTTGATACCTTATCAGTGGGCTAACTTTTTTTAAAAATTAACATAAAAGTTAATTTTATATTTTAATACCGTATGGAGAATTAAAAAACAGTGCATAGTAAGTGCCAATTAAAAAGTAAGCAAAAATAACTTCTGATTGTCAATAAAAAATTAAAAATTAGTATTTGATCCAATATCCTTTATTTGCAATAACTTTCTGGCATCTTTTCTGCATTGAGAGACAGGTTTGATGTTGTTTATTTCAATGGATTGCCATAATAAGTATATTTTCAATTTCTTGCCATAAGTGATGCTTGAGATTTTTTTCGTTCGCCTAGTTTTTTTTAAGGATCTCCCAGAGGTTCTGGATGGAATTTAAGTCTGGAGATTGTGCTGGCCATCGCAAAACGCTAACAAGATTTTGGGTAACCACACTTCTTAAGGGATTTTTATGCCGTTCGTTTGTATTTTTAAAATCAAACACAATAAAACCATCGCGTTTTTTTATTTCGATTAAAAAAGTCGACAATTGCTCGGCCGTGAAAGTAAATCTTCAGCGAACATTATTAAGTTATGCAAATCTAAACAAAAAACCACCTACAAATAATTTTAAAATACCAACCCATAAATAAATACCTTTTTATACATTTTTTTTCAATTCAAACGATAATAATAGAAGTAACATCTATAACTAAAAATTGGTTTAAATTAAAAGTGGATTACATTAAATCGTCTGATAACTAAATGAATTAGAAAATTACATAAATCACACTAATAAGTTTAAGTCCAATCCTGGATAAGGGTGTTTCAGAAGTGGGGAAGCGAGATGGGACCACAGTTCTATTCGTAAACCAGTGTGAAAGAGATAGAGGTATTAAGAAGCGAACATTAGATGCAACTGAGCGAGAGGGAATAAGGGATAAGGACTGGGGGTAGAGAATACTAAAGATAGAGAGAGACGAAGGATAAAATACGGGGTTTTAGTGATAACAGAGGAACGATATCACATTTTAATGTCGTTAAAGTCACTTCTCAGTGGGCTTAGACGTAAGCCAGTCATATTTAGATTCGGTTTAACGGCGTAGTCCTGGACTTAATTGAGTTTGTCACAGATATTAACAATATCAACCGAGTTGATTGTTTGGATTTGGGCCACGTTAAGGAAAATGGACGAAAGTTTTTTGTATTTTAAGTATTTTTAAGAGTTTTTGGGTCGAGTTGAGAAGTTCGGTTGTGATTTTCGGGGTTTTGTGACAATTCTGATTGTGTCTAGTGTGTTTTAGTGTTACTGTTGTGATAGTACGGGAGATAGTGTGCTGAGGTAAGTTGCTTTTTTTCGCGTAGATGACTGAGAAAACACAAGGGTACGATTAGTTTTGGTTTTCATTTATAAGAGTATACCCTTCCACAGAACCCAAAATTTTTGATAAAACAGCCCAAAAAAAAGTGGTGAGTTGGGTATTGGACTAGGATTTTTTGGCATTTTTTTTTCTCTGAACACGAATCTTAAAATTGGAGGTCACACAGCAGAAAATGGAGAAAAGGCGTAATTTCGTAAATTAACGGTTTTTTTAAATTTAAATCGTCAGTATCTTAAACACTATAAAAGATACAGGAAACTTTATAAAATATTAACTATGTATTTTTACAAGACCTTTAATTTAAGTTATTTAATTTTTTTAACTAAATGCAATATTTTTCGAGTTATAATCAAAAATCCAATTCAGGATTTTAAAAAATTTGAAAATTATTATCATTTTATTGGACTTTTTCTGCAAATTTTCATTGATTTATGATTTAAATAATAAAATGAATGATTTATTACAAAAAAAAAACAAAAATCACAATAATAAAAATATATATTTTTTCCTATTTTGGACTGAAATTTATATCAAAATTAAATTTTTCTTTATATCTTCTTTATTATTTATCTTATTAAAAATGTTAATATAACTTTTTAGATAGACAATTTGAAAAGCTCTATTTTTTGTTTTATAAATTTTTTTGTATCTCTCATAGTTTATATAGACGTAGTCCAAACATTCCGTGGTGGCAGGTTTCTACCGGTAAATGTTCCGTGTCGGTTTTTTGGGTTTTTCTTGATTTTTTATTGTTTGACGCCCAATTTTGACTTCAGATTCGTGTTAAGCGGAAAAAAAATACTGCAAAAAATCCTAGTCTGACACCCACCACACACCACTTTTTTTTTGTGGGTCTGTGTAATTTTTGAAACAACTTCTTGTGGTTTTCATTTATCCGGGTAGGTAACATATTTCAAAAATGATAGAGCACCAAGTTACAAATATTATTTAATCTTATGAAAATTATTTTTAATTTTTTTAAAATTAAAACTAACTTTGAAAAGCTCTATTTTTTGTTTTACAAATTTTTTTGTATCTCTCATAGTTTATATATAATAATATATAACCGTATGGAGTATTAAAAACCAGTGCATAGTTAGTGCCATTTAAAAAGTGCAAAAATAACTTTTGATTGTCAATTAAAAATTAAAAATCAGTATTTGGTCCAATATCCTTTATTTGCAATTACTTTCTGGCATCTTTTCTGCATTGAGGAGATCAGGTTTTATGTTGTTTTATCATCCATGGATTTCCATAATATATTTTCAATTTCTTGTCATAAGTGATGCTTGAGATTTTTTTCGTGCGGCCAAGTTTTTTTTAAGGATCTCCCAGAGGTTTTGGATAGGATTTAAGTCTGGAGATTGTGCTGGCCATTGCAAAACGCTAACACGATTTTGGGTAACTGCAGTCCTTAATGAGATATTTTTATGCCATTCGTTTGTATTCTTAAAATCAAAAACAATAAAACCACCATAATTATAGTAAATGGTAATTATATACACCGTTAAAAAAAACGAATAACACAAAAAAAAATTATAGAACAGCTTGAAGCTCTAAAAGCTGTTAATTCATGTTTGAGAATAACACCTGCTAAGCAATCATAATTACCGACTTTATGAACCAATGCAATACATTTTTTGTTGTTATAACCATGGTTATTGACTTTTTTAAAAAACAAATGGAAATGATACTTAGATATCCACTCACTGAAAATTCGAAGTGTTTCAATATCCAGATTATCTTTGCTCGCTGTTCTATTTACTCCGCTTTCATCCGAGATGTAATATTGGAACTTAGCTGTAGTGGTCTGTATTGATTAAGCATTGTGAATAAGTGTGGTTAGTGTCTCGGGACGTCAATATCATTTTAGCGTCAACGTATATGAATTTTAAATGATTCATTAAAAAAATATGTGCAAGTGGCATATGGTTATTGCTTTGTATTTCGGGTCACTGTCGTGCTAAAATAATGTTAAAGGCATTTCCCAATAAACATATGGTACCATAGCATCTTCTAATTTTACTTCATACAAAATTAATCCATTTTGTGTCTCCTTTAAAATACTTATTATAATTTATGCAAAGATTCTCTTATTGGTTACGTAAGATGACAACCACCTAAATTTAATGTCCCCAATGCCCACAGAATGCAGTTTATATTAAAAAATCATTTGATCCATTGTGTTCGGTATGATTTTGGAAGGGTATATTAAAAAAAATAACAATGCATTTTAATCCATGGGTTGTTCAGGATATTGTTTGACAGAGTACCCAGTATAAAACCTTTTTTCTCTCAAAATCGATTAGTTTCGATACAATATGATTCGAAACTTCTCGTACAATCAGACATTTCATAGAGTTTTAGATGTCGTTAAATTAATTCAGCCTTAATCACACAGTACTGTTAAGGTTCCGTAAAAACATTTACTACCTTTTTCTTGCTGCACCAAAACATCAAACTTTTCGTATGTTTTCTGATACAATTTCTTTGATTTCTGAGAAATTAGCGTGCGTAAAGCAGCATCTGCTTTATTTTCTATAACGGAGTTTTCAGATTCGTTAGAATTATTCCCGTAATCACACATATTTGGGTTTAAAAATATGATATTACCTAATACTTTTACCAATTTAACTGACAAATCGTGACACTCGATAAAGTTTGATTTTTGTACCTAACAACCAATGCTAAGCAATAAATAGCCACTTTGTGTATATGATTATTTAAATATTATGGCGATCATAAATACACTTTTTTGAAATAAAATTAATAACACATAGATTTTACGAAAAATATTGTTCGATAGAAGTTGCAAAATCAATGTTTTAGGCACTCGATGTGTTGCCAAATTCGGCCAGCGGCCTCGTTTGACAATCTCCACATCGCGTGTCTAAAACACTATCTACTATTTCGATAATAAATCTATCTATAAACCTAAATGTGACAGCTATAGCATATATAGGCTTCAGCATTAAAGAAGAACAAAAATAGGGTCATTTAAAAGAAAATGTAAAAAAAAATGTCGCTTTTGGGAAAGGGGCTGCACCCAGCCTATTTTGACAATCAAAAAGTATGTTCCAAAGTGATGCGCAATGAGCAATCTTTTCTTATTTACACTGCTTTTAGTTATGTGGTGCTACTACTTAATCACTTCTTTTTTTACAGATAAATCAAGGACAATGGATAAGTTGACATCACTGAAATAATACCATAAAAAGAAAAAACAAAACTTAAACCTAACTGTATATAAAGAACAAATTGTAACGTTTTTACAAAAGGAGTTTGTACAAACACTGCAAAAACAAAAACAATGAACAAAGACAGAAGAGATGAAATAAAAAGACTGATACAATAACAAGGACAATAAAAGAACATAACAACAAAGAGTGAAATAAATGAAAATAAGTGGCAAATATTTGACAAAAACTAAAAATTTAAGAGCATCGCAATACCCAGTGTTTAGTGCTTAAAAAGTGAGATAGTTAAATAAAAATATTGTAAAATAACTGTAATAATTAAAAAGATTGTAAAAAATTACTGAAGCATTTATGAAACTTTTTTTAAATATTTAGGTTTATTAGAGTTCAAAGTAAAAATTCTTGAAAAAAAAAACATTAGCTCCTATTAAGATAAGTAAAATAAGACCAATTAAAAAATAATAATAATTGTAAATTCTAGAAATAAAAACAATAGAACAACAAACTTTAAAACTTAAAACCACAAATAGTGATAAAAGTAAACATTTTAAAGTGAACTTAAATCTCAAATAAACATTCATCCCTTCTACATGGTATAGGACAGCCTCAAGTTGGATTTTAAAGGGGTATCCTCTTGCTTGGGGGCGCTGGGTTCCTCCCCTGCCCCCTCGGTACCCACCAGTGGGGAAGACTTAAGCCATCAGCAATTCAACATTTTTCCAGCGATTTTTTCAAGACAGCTGAATTTTAACGCGTGTCCACAGGGCAAGGCGATGATGGACGATCTGAGGCCGAATTTGGTTGGTGTTGGAAACCTGTTGGGTAAGTCCTTCTTTTTTACATTTTTTTTGTGAGATGGAGTTGCATGACGCAATAATAATGATATTTCTGACGTCACTACATCTCTCGTTTATACCACTTTAATCGCAAATTTGATGGTAATTTGATTTTTGATCTAGACGTCCTATTATAACTTTGTTATCGTTTCACATAAAGGTATGAGATTAAATATATTAATTCACATAAGGATTCTTATTACCTGTGAAAAAATTGAGAAAGTTATATCAAGTGGTTTAGGTCTGACTGGCTGGCTCACTCACCCATTCATTGGCTCATCATAATTGTAGGCTACTTCCCAAGGAAGTAGGAACTTAAAATTGGATATCTAAATAGGTTTTACAACACAAGTAAAGAAAAAGTTCTGGAAACTGCACATAATAACTCGGAACGCCCTAAAACAGGGGCGGTAATATCGTATATTTAGGAATATTTTAGAAGTTTGCAACATGTTTGAACCTAAGTTGCTGGGGTCATAATTATCTTAAAATTTAAAATGCAGGCAGAATTTTATTCACTATAAACAAAGAAAATTGCTACATTTTACTTATCAGACTCCAGGCGAGATTTAAGTTACATTAAAATAAGCTATTTGCTTGCTTGAATAGGGGCTGTTATACTCCCGGTATGGCTTTGCTGCACGGCAATCGCCAGCTCTCCCCGTTCCAGACACACGTTGTTGTCAACGTGAGCTTTCCCGAGCTTTGTAGGTGGAACTTCTGGATCGTCGGGCTCTGTAACCCCCAGAAATTCCGAACTTTTCCAAAACTTTAATTCTTAGCAAAAAAAAATTATCGATGCAGGGCACAAACAATGGCGGTCCGACCAAGGACTGCTTCTGGTATCACGCATAACCGTTTTCTGTCAGTACTGCACCTCCCTGCTGAGCGCGCAACCATCTTCCGCCATTAGGAAAATCCCTCGTGCGTGGGGCCCTCAGAAAGGAACAGTTATAGGAATCTTCGTTCACAGCGCTTAGCCCCAGAAGAAGGACTCCATCGTTTGGCTTGAGTTTCTCCTTGATCCCCGATGGTAAAAGCTGTTGATACAGCACCTTCGGCCCTAGTTTTTGTTATCGCGAGCACTTCACTGATTGGGGGTCAAACGGGAACTATTAAAATAAGCAATTTTCGGACTTTGTATTTAGTATAAAGGTTAGGTTCTACCCAGTGACGTAGCTATCGAAGTCCTTTAGCGATCTTCAAAAAATTTAAATAAATATCGTAATCACATGAAGAATTTTTGACTTTTTAGCTCCTTGCCACGAAATCTCTAATAGCTTGAAGTAAACTTACAACAGGGCTTTAAGTATGGCAATTTAGTTACTTAAAAAAAACAAATTTGTAGGTAGTGCTCCTAACGAATAATCATGCACGATAAATCACAATAAGAAGTTTACATATCCTTTCCTCACAGTCCCTACAAAATAAAAAGTTAAACATAACTTGGTATGAAATCGTTGAAACGTTAAAATAATAACTAGGAAATTATTGGGTTTAAAAATAGAACATTATTTTAATGAGCGCGTTATTAATTATAAGTATGACAGTACATATCTTAAATATGCTTTAGTATGAAATTCAAAGTAAAATGCAATTTTACTTCCCTACAAAACATCTCAAAGCAAAGTTACGCTCTCGTTTTTTTAATCTAGTTTTGTAACTCATTGTACTCTGAATTTCATAGATTAGGTTTTATCCACGTAATAACATTAATTTAAATCAATTATAATCATAATTAATCATATTGTAATTTATTTATTTTTTTCATTTATTTGGACAAATTATGTGCAAATATTCCAGATTATGTTAGGGTTTACTTTTAGTGCTACATAGTGTAGACATTTAGAGTATTCCTGTTGCAAAGTAGATTTGTTTAAACTTTGCTATAAATTGTGCTATTTTTATTGAAATATTATTTACTGCATTAAACTGCACTACAGTTGTCGATAAAGAGCCTAAAATTAGAAAGCTCCAAAGCTATAAAGTATTAGTATATATATATATAAAAAAATAAACTGGGTTTTTGGGTACTTTTTCCAGCAACTCTTTTAAAATACAATATGCTAAATATAACTCAATTAATAAAATTTCCCTAAGCTTTTAGCAGAACCAATGCCTAATAACATTGGTGAGATCGCTGATCGGAAAATGCTATCCATCCCGAAACCAATACTTCTCCACTACCTAGGGTTTCCACCAGCCCCAAGCCTCACCCGGTTGTCGCCCATTCTCAAAGCCTGCGAAGGCACGTCGAGACTGTAACCTATATTGTATATACTTGTGTTTATGTTTTGTAAATATATTGTATGTACACATGTAGTCTTAGGAAGTATTGTAAATAAATATGTATGTAATTAATAAAGCTATTTGTAAGTAAGTATTTGCCCAAGGGCCCTTGAGTACGTAGCTACGTCACTGGCCCCATGTTTCTGATGAGTTAATGCGTAAAACATGCTAAAACATTCTTGTAATATACACACTGCGCCGTTAGACCAGACTTGATCTGGCGCTCTATCGTACAATATTGGATCAATTAGTATAAGTATTACAACAGAAAGAAATTCTCTGTCTAAATGTGGCAGACAGTGATTTCGTGTTGACACAAGAAGAATTTCATTATTATAATTATTTACACAACACACGTTTCTAGAAGTTCTATCTCTGTCCGTTTTTAAGTGTAAACTAATATTATTCCTAAAGTTATTGATCTTATATTATACAAGGGTAGAAAATTTAACCGTGACGGGGTTGAGTGGGGTCAAGCGTGAGGTTGTTCACTTAGGACGCCAGCATTGGTTAATTAAGGAAAATGAGGAAGACTGAGTATAAACATGTATATTCCAACATTATTAATACTACCTAAAAACAAGCGTACCTACATTAATGAAATCTTTATCTTATTTTTTATTTAAATAAGCATATTAGCACATGGCCATATAGGTAAGATAATTTTGAAGATGCACTTACTTGTCAAACAAGAGGTCTAAACAAACGGCTCCCACAGATGCCCAGTAGCGGATTTATTCTAGGGGTACTCGGGACTACTGCCCAGGGCGGTAAATTTTCTGGGGCGGCGAATTTGTGGTGAAATCATCTTCATATTATAGAAATAAAATAAACTTTTTTCATTATTGAAATTATGTTTGATTTATAGTACACGTTGCAATTTTATTAATAAAAAAAGCTCTGGTATTTTAAATTTTATAAATTAACAGCTTCAAAATTCACAGGTCCGGAGACACAGAAGTGTCTTGCGCCAAGTGCGCGTTTAACATATGGGGCGTGTTACTACGTGTCTTTATTCTTCTCTGTCATATGACATCATAACCTCAGCATATATTTTCCCTCATATTGATCATTATTACAGATCCATTAAAGCTTGACACGCATTTTTATAATTTTCTGAGTGTTTGAAATCGGTTGGTACAGCCGTTTAAAATCTCTCGGTCGGAATCGTTTCGAATAGTATGGAAAATCTAATTTTGGTGAAGCCCTTTTCGATACGAATGTCTAGTAAGGTAATTTAGTAGGTTTAAATTGAGACAAGAGTCTAAGAAACTAACACATTCACAGCGACATTGAGTGCGCTCACCCCCACTCGTACGACAGTTGTGACGGTCGAGCCTAACAGGAACTGAGAACTTTTTTAACTTTGCTATAAAATTTCTCCCATACGTCAATAAAAAAGTTTCACTTCCAAAATTTTATATCAAAATTATAATTTTCTGTAAAATTTTTGTGTTTTTTTCATCAGTGCCCAGGGGCAGCGCTAAGGTTAAATCCGGCCCTGCACACGCCAAACAAATTACATTAAATTTTGCTATGACGCTATTCTGGTCTTAATTAATTTTTATTGTAATTTGTTTGGTATCTGTGGGACCGTTTGTTTAGACCTCTTGTTTGAGAAGTAAGTGTATCTTCGAAACTAGCTTACTATATTGCCATGTGCTAATAAACCCAATTAAATAAAAAAATAAGATCGATATTTCATTGATGTACCCAAATATTTACCCTAATTAAGGAATGACAATAGACAAGAAGTTAAGCGGAAACAGGCTAATCTACTCATAGGTAACGACAACGGAATATTTTACTCACACCACTGGATTATGAAAAGGCTCCGGAGGCTGAAATTACACCTCACGAGAAATTTAACACTAAGAATTTTACTTAAAATTTAACTTTCAATAATTGAAGCTTACTTACTGAAACTTATCAGGAACAACAGTAATTAGTATATTTTACTAATTTAGATCAACGAAACAAAAAGAAAATTATTAAGTCCTTGGTTTTGAGCGTTAAAAAAAGGTACTTTTTTGTTAATAAACAATTGGAGCCGGAGCGCCCCCTGCATAAGTTAAGAATTTTAAACCAAGAAATATGAAAAGCTGGCTTCCAGACAATTTTTGGTGTAGTTACTAAGGTGTCGATCTTTTACAATTCGTTTAATTTTTCAATACATTGAATGAAAAATCGGCTTATTAAATATAAGCAAAGAACTTCAAATGTACAGGTTGCTGAAAAAGGAGAAGGAAAAAGGATGTGGATAATATTTCCAAACGTTTATATTTAGTTTTACGATTAACTAATTGCAGTAGTTAGAGATCGTTCTTAAAGTTGAAGTTATTTAAAAATCGACTTCGGTCTACGATGGGTCAAAAGCGTTTGAATCATCTTTTTGTAATTAGTATTGAGCATGATGGTATAAAGAAAGTAGATATTATGTCTGATATATAAAAAAAATTGGTTATAAAAAAATCTAGAAAAGTGCAAGGGCTTTAATGACATGTTATTCAACTCCATTTTATTAAACTGATAATATATTTTTTTCGTATTTCATTCTATTTTCGTAAAAACTGCACTTGAAGTAATTGATATTATTTTTAAAATAAAATAGTAATAGTACCTAGAGTATTTTTTTCTTATTTTTTTAATAGTAAGATGTGTGGGCCACACGAAATCTGCCCAAGGGCCTCCACACTCCTTAATCCGGCGCTGGGCACTATGACTAAATATTGATTTTAATAAAAATTAAATAAATGTAATTATTTTAAAATGTAACAGAAACTTATAATTATCTTATAAGGTTATAATAGATCCGAAAATAGATCGTAAATTTTGAGTTTTTTACTTCAAAACCGTAAAGCAGACTTGGTAATAATGTTTAATTTACTTTTTTCAGGCGTCCAAGGCCTCCTTGACGACCACCACCAACACCTGACAGTGTCCGCGGCAGACAAGTCAAACCGGAAATGCAATACGAGCGGTAGTTCGGCTGAAGACTTTAGCGCCCTCTATAGCGGGTTACCGCACTCGCACGAACACCATGGCAATCACACGCCTGCGCATACCCCGCCGTCTGCTGCTAGGACAATTACAGACCACTCAGGTAAATTGGTGTGATTATACATAATATTTCAAAATTTACAATAAAAAATCAATGAAAAACCATATTTACCGGTAAAATACTGCTTATGTTTGCATTTAATTATTATAAAACGAGCAGTGGCGCCAAATTTATGCTACTCGTGTAAGGCCGCAATTGTTGCAAGAAGGATGCAGACAATGAATAGTGCAGTGAATTCAGCGCATTGATATTTCTAAAACCTTTAAATGTCAAATCTGCATTATTCGTAGTCTCTAAAATATGGTTTCAGCAAGATGGGCACAAATTATTTCAGAAAGATGCGTACCTACACTTTTAAACGAAACATTTACAAATAGGTGGATTGGACGAAGGAAAAGCATGAAGTGGCCAGCCCGAAACCCCGATTTGACACCTTTCGACTTTTTCTTTTGGGAATAAATTAAAAAAACTAGGAATTATTTTTTAACAAACTGAAAATTTACTATATCCCAGAAACTACATAAAATAAAGTTCTGAAATATGGAGGTCTTAGTAATTTCGAGGTGCTAAACTGATTGCAATAAAAAAAAAACAAGGCTTTACATTTCAAAAACCAAAATTATCTTAAAAAGAATACATTTGGCAACATTGCACATATTCGCATCAAATCGGGCGTATCCTATAACCACTATGTAGCAATTTTTACATTTTTCCTTAAAACCATTCACGAACTACGAGACCGTTCCTGGCTTTCTGAAAGACCCTGTATAATTATTTCACACCCAATTAAACATACGGTCTGTCCCCATTATTTGCCACAAATTATTATTGAAACAAGTTGACATCTGTGTGGCCCTCAATAGATAATAATAGGGAGATTGGTTTGCCTTTATTTAGGCCCTTACTAAGCCCTCTAATAATTATTTTGTGTACTTGGGAAATTATGATTGTTTGATGAGAAGTGAGATAAAACACTGGAGATTGATTGTTGATACTTGACTAATAAAAGTCATATATAAGCATGTTATATAAGGCTTTACCCAATCATTTTTGGGACAAGAACAAGCAATGAAAAAAGCCGAAAATGTGGCTATATTGTGATCAGTTTAATTTAATTTTTACATATTAAATCTCCCCGAGCAT